>OY856410.1:1453892955-1454040455 GCA_963693085.1 Alisma plantago-aquatica | reverse complement strand
ATATTACAAAATTGTCACCTACATTACGGTTGGCTCTTACCTATTACAATGTGACTGTTCATATTACAGATGACACTTACTTATTACAATATAACTATCCATATTACAAACGGTTACTTACATTATGGTTGACTCTTGCATATTACAATGTGACTGTTCATATTAATATGAGTATCCATATTGTACAACTGTCTCCTACATTACGGTTGGCTCTTTCTTATTATAATGTGACTATTCATATTACATATGACACTTGCTTATTACAATATGACTATCCATATTAAAAAACTGTCACCTATATTGTGGTTGGATCTTTCTTATTATAATGTGACTGTCCATATTACATATGACACTTGCTTATTACAATATGACTATCCATATTACAAACTGTCTCCTACATTATGGTTGGCTCTTGCCTATTATAATGGAACTGTCCATATGACATATGACGTTTGCTTATTACAATATGACTATCCATATTATAAAACTATCACCTACATTACAGTTGGTTCTTGCCTATTACAATGTGAATGTCCATATTACAAACGACACTTGCTTATTACAATATGACTATCCATATTATAAACTGTCACCTACATTACAGTTGGCTCTTGCCTATTACAATATGACTTTCCATATTACATATGACACTTGCTTATTACAATATGAGTATCCATATTACAAAACCGTCACCTACATTACAGTTGGCTCTTGCCTATTACAATGTGATTGTCCACATTACATATGACACTTGCTTATTATAATATGGCAATTCATATTATAAAACTATCATCTACATTACAGTTGGCTCTTGTCTATTATAATGTGACTGTCTATATTACAGATGGCACTTACTTATTATAGTACAAATTACCAAAATAGAGCGTATACACAAAGACACCATTAACCATTGCCAAGAAGAAGAAGAAATACACAATTATCCAATATATAGATAATCTCTCTAACTAAAATTGTAACAGACATGAACAAATTTATAATGAGAAGGAACATTCTGTAATGTTAGTCATGTAATGGAAAAGATAAAATACTTTGTAATATACATATAGATTGAAATATGCAAGAACAAATTGTAAAGATGGTGGACACTTTATAATATACATATAGATTTAATAATACATGAGAAGAGGTTGATTTATTTTTACAAAAGAGAAGAGGTTGATTGCACTTTCCAAGAAGGAAAATAAAATCACCCCAATTTGGTTGGAAGACAGTGGGTTGTGAAGTCTGTAAGATATATTAATAAACTACAATGTGGTTGGATATATTGTAATATGCATGAGAAAATTATAAAGATTGTGAACACTTTATGTTATACATAAATAAATTGTAATGTGATTGATTATATTGAATATACAAAAATGACTTGTAAAGATAGTGGATACTTTGTAACATACGTACAAAAATCATAATATGTCACAAGTAGGGCTGTAAATGGACATGGGTATACCCGCATACCCTCAAACCCATACCCTCTAAACCCGTCATGGGTATAAGTTTTTATAACCATATAACCGCTTACCCTTATACCCACGTATCCGCCTCTTATTGGGTAAGGTTATGGTTATGTATGTACCCATACCCTGTATACCCATATACCCATTTAAATATATTTTTATATACAAAATTTATACTAGAATGTAATGGTGCATATTTTAGCACTCAAAATTTGTAAGTATACATATCTTAAAATAGTAAAAGTTTATATTAGAATGTAATGATCCATATTCCAAGCAAGCCAACATGATGTCTAAGATCAATTATTGACTTTATTATTCTATTAATACTATACTCAAACTCTGTAATATTCCCCAGAAGAGCCAATAGTCATCATTTAGTTTTATATTTTGATTTAGTTGTATCAACATGTTACTCTTGGTTGTCCATCATACAATGACATATTATATACTTATCAACTGTTATATGCACACAATATATAATGTATTTGTCGTCATACTAGTATCGATATCACCTAATTTGTCTGGTGTTTGTTATACCCAAAGTTTATATTGTGTTATTTTAGTAAGTCTATTCATAACCATATACCCAGTTACCCATCCAATACCCATTGGTTATGTGGGTATGGGTATGGTGCGGGTATATATTTTGAAAAAGTGGGTATATACCCATACCCATACCCGCTTAGCTAAATGGTTAAGGTTATGGATATGACCATAACCTCACCATACCCTACCCATTTACACCCCTAGTCACAAGAGGCTAACTGTCATTAACTAAAAGGCAACATAAAATAATCTCCAGTTCTGACTATTGATTCAAAAATAGATAATTGTTGAGTTAAATGTACACATTCTATATTAAGATGGCATATAAGTGCATCATTACCAATGGATCTTTCATGCACATTATCGTAGTTTTTCTATCCACTGTTTATTTGCTTTATATTGCCATGTTATTCGTCAACCACTTATGTAGAGTATGGTCACACCGAGAAGCACGTGACACATATGAAAAAATAGATGCACCGAATTGGCATTATCACGGAGACCGGACACGGTGGCAGGTAAGGTAAATGCCATATGCACTTAATCACACGGTAATTAATGAATACTACCCGCGCGGACAACAAAGACAAACTCATATATATATATATATACATATATATACATATGTCGATATAGAGTCAGGCTAGTGTATACTCTAGTGTATCAGAGGCACCATACACCTCAGTCATTTTTAAAGATACAGTAACTTTTTGAAAATTCTAAACCGTTGATCTTCTTAAATATCTTAAGAACATACTATATAATAAATTTTAACTCATATAGATACTTATAGGTCGTGCATATAAAGGAGGCAAGAATCATGCATTTCAAATTAGTTTTGTACGTCAATTTTGTTGTCCTTGGATGAGTGACTTACAATTATCTAAATGAGCTCAAATTTTGTATGTGGCCTATTATTATTGTAACCATGAAGATCAATGGATTGGATTTTGGAAATTCAAGGTCTAGATAGGCAAACACCATTGAGGTGTATGACGTAATCTGTACACTCGAGTGTATTCTAGCCTGACTATATATATATATATATATATATATATATATATATATATATATATATATATATATATATATATATATATATATATATATATATATATATATATATATATGGGCTTACCTATAATACCCGGCGGGTAACTAACGGGTAGCTACCCATCAACACTTCCTGATATTTTTTTTCACACTTCCTGATAATTTTTTTTTTATTTTTCAATTGTAGAGGAACATTTTATCTAGCTCTCCAAAAAATTTGATAAAAAAAATATCATTTGGCCCCCCAAAATAAAAAAACCCGTCCATATATATTACTGACTGTATATATGTATATATATATACACACACACACATATATATATTTTTCACAATTCCTGATATTTTTTTTAAATGTTTTTTTCGCAATTGTAGTGGATAATTTTTTCTAGCTCTCCAAAAAATTTGATCAAAAAATAATATCATTTGCCCCCCCCAAAATAAAAAAACCCATCCATATATATTACTGACTGTATATTTTCTACGCAGTTACTCTTCTGCAGTCAGAGTTACTCCAGCATACCATATAGTTACTCTTGCTATTCAGACGGGTTACTCCAGCATAACATATAGTTACTCTTTTGACCCGAGTTACTCCAGCGGGTAGCGAAAATTCTGGCTACCCGTCGGGCAATGAATGAACAGCCTATATATATATATATATATATATATATATATATATATATATATATATATATATATATATATATATATATAGAGAGAGAGAGAGAGAGAGAGAGAGAGAGAGAGGGAGAGAGAGTTAAGATGAAATACAGTCGAGTCACTAGTACATAAATATCCTTTAGTGTCAGTTATATAAGCCTTTTGGCATCAGTTTCCAAGCGACACCCAAGTGGGCGTCGCTAAAATTATACACTTTCACCGTATGTTTCATATCCGACGCCATAACCCTTCCCACCACCAATAAAACACACATGCAAGGGAACCATAGATGTCAGTTTATATCGATAACCGACACTATATCCCTGCTACAAATGTCGGATTTATACTAATAACCGACGCCATACCCCATCCCGAATAAAAAAATTAGCCCCCCTAAAAGGGATAAAGACGTCATGTTATACTAATAACTGACGCCTATGTTCTGATTTTTCTTCTTATCAGTATGCAGGCCTGCTGTCCGGCTGGTTAGCAGGATGCAGAACCTGCAGTTCAATTTTGAACTGTAGGTTTACAATACCCTTTGATTTCAGCCAACAACAGGCCACAAACCTGCAAAATTAACAAGGATAGACAACAATTTATGATCATGTGATTCACACACATGTATAAGCACATTTAATTCATATTATTTTTCATCACACACATGTAGAAACTAGTAGTTCCATTTCAAATTTCCTCCATTTTCACACACATTTAGCAACCTACAGTTCCATTCATTTCATCTCTTTTCACATTCAGACACATGTAGAAACATTCATGTATTCATCTTCACATTGACACATATGACAATTCAAAAAAATTCATTCAGACATGTATATATAAAAGTTTCACATGTCATCAAATACAAAAATAATTATGAGAACAAAGTATATAAATATCATTCTTTATTATTATCATCATCGTCATTATCTTCATCAGTATTACAATCATAATAAAAAATTCCCACTACTTGTAAGGCTTTTTCCCATTGTTCTCTTACATCATCTAATTCTTCCATTGTATAGGGAGTATGTACATCTAATAACCTTTCACCTGTAGTGAATTCACTGGTTTTAAATACCTGTAAAGAGAATAACATATATATATCATTAATAATATATAATAAGATTGATATATTTCATATTATCTAATGAGACTATATATAATACCTATTGTATGATATCGATTTCCATTGCAACATGTTTGATAATTAGGTCCATATATCACATCACATAATATGCACATACCCAACCATTGTCTTGTTTAGCACACTATAAATTGAAACATACAAATGTTCAAAAATGCAAACAAGCACAATTCACATAAATAATATATACATTGGAGTCGGGAAATTACTTTCACATTCTCCCAAATTAGTAACTATTTCTTTTTCTTGGAGATGTTTCCTCCAGATTTTTTGAACTCTCTTAAAGCCCTACATGTTAATGTAACACATTAAATTGCATAATTAAATAGTAATGTAATAACAGATGTTAACGGATATACAAATATGAAATATTTCTCATGTGAATAATGGCCATTTCATTAGGTGTCCATATAATGTGTCCAATTCCTTCTCCGCAGGATCTAGATAATAAACAATGAACGTCTTGGGGACAATAACTAGTAACTCCTAATGCCTACCACTAGAGGTAAGAAAGTTAAAAATTAATAACTCAAAATCCACAATAAAGATGTAATTTTCTTAAGTCCAAATTTTAAGCAAAGTAAACTTACTCAACATTGAATTGAGCTATTATCACCGAATTCATTTTTGTACCAAAATAATTAAAAGTGACAGAGCAGTATGAGGTAACTGATGAAGGATCTTTATCTACGAGACTGATCAAAGATGGAACTAGAAATCTCACATGGGAAAATAAAAAATCTTTACTGATCCTGTGTAAGTGGCTGCAAAACATGTATTACGTATGCATTAATATATAAGAAACCATATCACCTTATATAAAACAAGGTATATGGATGTATAAACAAGATCTCACCATATCCATAGCTCTATCATAGATGTATTCATCCAATCATAATGAAACGACTCCAAAATATCTTGTATAAATAAATTGTTATCGCATGACTCACCTACAACATCCACTGGATTAGAAACTTTTATAAGACAATTTGGGTTTTGTTCGCCTATCCATACTCACTACAAATAAATATGATTTAACTACAATTACTCTAATTACATATATATTATATGTACTTGAAGCCACTTTTGTTTACAAACTTTAATAGCGTAAGTGTAACGACCCCACCTCCCGGTAACCCCCAATTAAGGGAGACCAAGAGATCAGAGCCATTATCCCAATTAACATGATCAAAAATTTGACAAATAATCAATAACAACTATCAACTTTTACCAACTAAACTGAAAACTGGTATAAAATAAAACTTTGCATACCTTTTCCAATAAAATATTTTAATTCTTGTCCTATCTATATTTTTTGAGGGGGGGTTCAATAAAACTTGACATTTACCGGTGAAAAAACAATCTATATTTTTTTGGAGGGGGATTTTTCACTAAAACTTGACATTTACCGATGGAAAAACACTCTATATTTATTGCAAGAAAGAATGAAACATGAAAGACATGATTTATCTTCCATGTTCCCTTTGCTCTTCTCATTTTTCTTTTTCATCTCGCTTTCCTTAATGGAAATCAAGAAAAAAAATACCAACTTCATACTAAAATATGTACAAGATCCTCACTATGTAGCCTAAAGTATCTGTAATAAGTTTGATTTATTTGCTTTACCTAAATATTCTTGTGTTCTTGATACAAATTGATAGATCCCTACTAACATATAAATCATTTATTAGTTACTAATTCATGTGTAATGTAATCAAATACTACAACAACTTTGTGTTTGTGTTTGAGGGTTAGGTTTAGGGGAGGAGGGTAGCCTCTAGCTCAAGTCCTACGCCCATGGCTTATTGTTTGTTGGATGGAAATAGGGCTCTCAAGGACACCCATTGTTGAGGTATCAAGCCAAACATGGGATATACATATGGCTCAACCATAGGGGTGGACATGGTATGGTCAAGTTTCATCTAACCCTATATGTATGTGTGCACACACACACACCAGACCGACACACACACCCACATGCACATGCACACACACCACACACACCACACACACACACACACATCCACATGCACACATGAGCATGTGCACTCACACATGCATGCACGCATGCGCACGCATGCACACACACACACAACATAGAGAGAGAGAAAAAACTAGAATAGAATTGATTCTGCATTGAAATTGATTTTTAAGTGAATATAATTATCAAAATCATATTTAATAAAAAAGTAAATCTCTAGGGTTGATCTATGTTGATGAGATAGACACTCCAAAAAATTTGATCTCATTGGGATAAGTGTAGCCCTTCCATCTTAACATAGACAAAATTAAAGGCCTAAAACTAATTTAAATGGTGATTTTTGAACACATTAGATGGATGACATAAAAGTGTTCACATGAGTTCAAAAATAGTTCAATAACCAATTAGTTAGGTGAAGAATATGATCCTACAGTTGGACTTTATATATAGTTGATCTAAAATGGTAAACTATTGAATTCTATTTGTGCTCTAATATAACTGATTCTAGCCTAGCCTGACTCTCTCTCTCTCTCTCTGTATATATATACATATATATATAAATATATATACATATATATATAAATATATATACATATATATATATATATATATATATATATATATATATATAGAGAGAGAGAGAGAGAGAGAGACTAGAATACACTTGAGTGAACAGATTACACCGTACATTCCAATGGTGTTTTCCTATCTGGACCATATATTTACAAAATCTAGTCCATTGATATTGTTGTAATAATAACAGAACGCATAAAAAAATTAGCTCATTTGGATGAGAGTAAGTCACTCATCTAAGGACAACAAAATCGACAAACATAAGTAATTTGAAATGCATGATTTTTGCATCTTTTAGTTACATGGTTTTTGCATCTTTTAGATGCATGACCTGTAAGTGTCAAATGAACTCAAATTTATTATATAGTATGTTCTTAAGATACTTAATAAGATCAATGATTTTGATTTCTAAAATTATTTCTTCATGTGGAAAATGATTGAGGTGTATAGCATATCTAGTACACTCACTACTACAGAAATGACCTATAACGTCACATAAAAAACCGACACCAAATGATACGACGTCGGCCTAAATGACAACTGACACCTATATGTGAAGGCTGGATGATTTACAAAAGACACGGGCATCACTTTTTCTATAATGTCGGTTGTTTGACAAAAAACCGACGTCCATAATCATCCGCAAAATACAAATTTTCAGGGAAAAATACTTGCCTCCAAAAAATTTCAAATCGGCGTATGTTGTTTTGTAAGGAACTAACGACGAAAGATCCTATGTGAGACAAAATTCATCCCCTTATTTGTCATCGGTTCGAGAAGACGAACCGACGAGGATGTGTGTTCGTGCGCTACCCCGCGAAAAACTTTTCGCATATTAGGCGTCGGTTTTAGGTTCCCAACCAACAACTATGGTTGTAACTCAAACAATTTTTGTTGTTGGCATTATTGGAATAGAAGTCAGTTGTTGTATGTTGAAATCCACGACTAAAATGAACTTAGGTGTCAATTTATGAAACAACCGATGACTATGGAAAACTTAATAGCACCCGCATGAAATAGACTCTTCCCCATTCTGTATTTCATTGCGATTTCACTAGGTCTAGTGATTGTGGTGATTCTAGCAACTCCATTCACCACCGTCGTCCCTATTGGTCCTCCACTGTCTTCGTCCCTATTGGTCCTCCATTGCCGTCCCTGCTGCTAGCTTCTCCTCCAGCTGTCGTCCCTACTGCTAGCTGGTCCTCCGCCGCCTGCTGCTAGCTGCTCCTCCACCACTATCCTTGCTGTTAGATGCTCCTCCAGCCACTGTCGTCGCTGCTAGCTGCTCCTCTAGGCACTGTCACTAGCCGCCGTTGCTGCTAGCTACTCCTCCAACTGAAGTCACTTCCGCCTCTACCTTCTTCCCTCCGACAAGGTTGGTCCTTCTCTTTTTTTTGCATTGATTATATTGTTGTGATAATAATGCATGCAATGAATTTGATTAGATTTGGAATTATGTATAAATTCTAATATATTTTTGTCCAAAATCTAATTATATTGTGATGATTGTATGAAAATGCATATATGTAACTATGTATTTTATTGGAATTGAAAATTATTTATAAACCATAATATGTTGTGATGAATTGTAAATAGAATGTGCTGAATTGTAATGAGATTGTGATGTTGTAAACCCTAAAATTATATGGTGATGACTTTTAATGAGATTGTGATGAATTTTAATTATATTGTCAAGAATGGGATAGGTGGTACACATTTATTATATATAAGACCTTAACCCCTAGTCTTTTAACTGTAGACCCTAATCTTTTAACCCTAGACCCTAACATATACTTATTTTCTCTTTGATCATAGGATGGATAGATCATTCTAGGATTCACTATTTAGTATTTACTGACAAGCATGATTAAATGATGTTACACAAAACTTAGGATATGAATGATGAAACTAGGATTGTAGGTATAAGAATGACAACATACTTGTATTTGTTGGCCTAGAAACCCGTCCAAGATTTACTCATTAGGAGTAAATCTTGGATAGTCTCCAGTTTGGGACTGTTCTTGAACACTTAATCTCACTTAGGATGTATGTGTATAATGTGTATTGGGTTTTCAAGAAAATTTTGGTAGCATTTCCCCGTTTGTTCTCTAAGTACATATGTACTTGGAGAACAACGGGGAAAACTCGCCGAAACTTTCTTGAAAACCCAATACATATTATACACTTACTAGTGAGATTAGGTGTTCAAGAATGGGATAGGTTGTACACATTTATTATATATAAGACCTTAAACCCTAAACTTTTAACCATAAACCCTAATCTTTTAACACTATACCCTAATCTTTTAACCCTAAACCCTAATATATACTTGTTTTCTATTTGATCATAGAATGGATAGATCATGGATGTCCATTCCAAATCGCTGCACCCTAGAGTTTATTTCTGGTCTTGATCAGTTTATTAGATTTGCCGAGGAACATAGGAAACAACCTGGAGATAGGTTGTACTATCCATGTAGGCATTGTGGTAACAACTTGAAAGTCAGAATTGGTGACGAAATTAAAAGTCATGTCATGTGCAACGGGATTGTACAAGGCTATATAGAATGGCACTGGCAAGGAGAGATTTCAAACGTAAAATCAGTGGATGTCGATAGCAGTGCTTGTGTGGAAGAAGAAATTGCCTCTGATGACGTAGATATGAACGAACCAGTTCCAGTAGACATCGTTATGCGATGCTAGATAGTTGTGGGGTAGAGCACACCGATCCACCTCCCATGTTTAGAAACATTGTGCATGATGCTGAGATACCATTATACACAGGTTGTACTAAGTTTACGAAGCTTAGCATTGTGTTGAGATTGTATAAGCTGAAAGCTAACAATAGATGGGGCGATAAAAGTTTCATGTCACTGTTGTCTTTGTTGAAAGAAATTCTTCCTAAAGGAAACAAGCTGCCAATCTCAACATACCAGTTAAAGAAATTGTTGTGCCCAATAGGAATGGAGGCCAAGAAGATACATGCATGCCCAAATGATTGTGTATTACTTCAAAAGGACTATGTGGATTTGAAAAAATTTCCAAAATGTGGTGCGTCAAGGTATAAATTGACGAATGGGGGGGGAGTCCAAAATAGGTTCTCCTGCCAAGGTGATGTGGTATCTACCTATAATATCACGGTTTCAATGCTTGTTTGCCAATCTGATAGATGCGAAGAATTTGAGGTGGCATGCAGATGTTAAGAAAAATAATGATGGGATCCTACGACATGTGTCTGATTCCCCATAGTGGAAGAAGATTGATTTATTGTATCCTAAATTTGGTGAAGAAGTCAGGAATCTAAGACTTGGGCTTTGTACAGATGGGATGAATCCGTACAGGACATTGAGTAGCCAACATAGCACTTGGCCAGTTATGCTTGTTATATACAATCTTCCTCCCTGGTTGTGTATGAAAAATAAGTACGTTATGTTGTCGTTGTTGATATCGGGCCCTAAACAACCTGGAAATGATATTAACATTTATCTTGAAACTCTTATTGATGACTTAAAGAAACTCTAGGATGAAGGTGTGATGACCTATGATGCTTCACGAAGAGAGACATTTCATTTGCACGCTATGTTGTTTTGCACTGTTAATGACTTTCTAGCATATGGGAATTTTTCTGGATATAGTGTCAAAGGATCTAAAGTGTGTCCTATATGTGAAGAAAACACTGATTCAATACGACTAAAACATGGCGGCAAGACTATATATCTTGGTCATCAAAGGTTTCTTCCAAAATTCCATCTGTATCGTAGGTTGTGCAAAGCATTCAATGGACAGAATGAGGAACAGAGTGCACCTAAACCTATACTAGGGGAGGTTGTTTATGAAAGAGTAAAAGACTTTTCCAATGAGTTTGGTAAGAGATCACAATGTACCATGGCCACACAGAGTGACAAATCTTTATTTAAGAAGTAGTCAATATTTTGGGATCTTCCTTATTGGAGTTCTTTAGAAGTCAAGCATTGTATCGATGTCATGCACGTTGAGAAAAATGTCTGTGATAGCGTCATTGGTACTCTGTTGAATATACCAAGTAAGACTAAAGATGGGATAAAATCCAGAATGGACCTATGTGAAATGGAATAAGGAAAAAATTAACAGAAGTAGTTAGTAGCGATCAGATAACATACTTACCTCCCACTTGTTACACGTTGTCTAGAAAGGAGAAGAAAGCTTTTTGTGAATGCTTGGTAAATGTTAAGGTGCCACATGGTTACTCATACAACATACGTAGATTGGTATCAATGAAAGATCTGAAGTTGATAGGTCTTAAATCTCATGATTGTCACACTCTAATGCAACAAATATTGCTCGTGGAAATTCGATCTATATTATTGAAGCATGTAAGGTTTGTAATCACCAGACTATGTTTCATTTTCAATAGTCTTTGCAGCAAAGTTATTGACCCTGATACTCTCGATAAATTGCAAAGAGAAGTGGTTGTTACCCTATATCAGCTTGAGATGTATTTTCCTCCTTTGTTCTTTGATATCATGGTACATCATGTTGTCCACTTGAATAGGGAAGTGAAAATGTTGGGACCAGTTTTCTTGCATTGGATGCATCCCTTTGAACGATACACGAGCATTTTAAAGGTGATGTTCGAAACCGTTATCGGCCTGAAGGGAGTATTATTGAGGGTTATTGTAACAACAGTCGCCAAACTGACAAACAAATCATTACTAATTAAGCAGAATAAATAAAAATAGCGGATTAATGAAAATCACTAAAATTTAAAACCATTTTGCAAAGAGATCCAATCATAGGAAAACTCTTTCAACAAGAACCAATGTATTACATTTACATCCTGGTTCATAAGTACATATCTTGTACCATCTCTTCTCGAGGGTTACAACATCAACTGCCTTGTTAAAAGCTAAACACAGACAACCTAAGAACCTCGAGGCATCAAGCCAAAATCTCAAAATGATTCATTGAAAGCACTAACTATTAACTCCGAGGACCTTAGAGTATAGGGATGACACATAGGACTTCTATCTACAAAACACGACAAACAGTACACTCAACCTGAACTCTCACTATTGTCCCTGCTGCTGCTGATGTTCTTCCTCTGCAAGATGTTCTCAACCTCCTCCGTGCTTGTCCACCTAAAAATGTTGGATCCCACAGGGGTGAGACAATTGAAAATTTCCCCAGTGAGAGATATAACTCTCCGCTAAAAACATTATTATTGCAATTTAATAATATAAAACTGAACAGAGGTTAAGCAATTTAGATTATTCTCATCTTTTTAAAGTATTGAAACTATCCATGATAGAATAGTAAATCATCTATTCTCTTTATAAGGAATAGGGAGAACATGTATGTCATTTATCTATCATACTGTATCAACATATCAATATGTCAAGCTTTTCTTGTGATACTTATTATCCTGAAATGACACCCATGAATTATTCTTGTTTCTATCTGTTGGCCTAAGCCAATCAACTTAAACATATATTGAAATTATATACTTATATCTGTCATGCACTCATACATCATTAATACATGCATTGAGTTATTACCAATCCTGTGTCATCATTACAGGCATTGGGTATTACCCATCCTGTGTTATCATTACGAGCATTATGCCTCTTCCAGGTATTGGACTCTTCCAAACCTGATTACATCGCCATGCATTGGACTTTAACCAAACCTGATTACAAGCATTGAGACTCTTCCAGGTATTGGACTTTAACCAAACCTGATTACACCGCCAGGCATTGGACTCTACCAATCCTGATTACACAACCAGGCATTGGACTTTAACCAATCCTGATTATAGGCATTGAGCCTATGCCAGGTATTGGACTTTAACCAAACCTGATTACAGGCATTAAGCCTCTATCAGGTATTGGACTTTAACCAAACTTGATTACACTTCCATACATTGGACTCTACCAATCTTGATTACACCGCCAGACATTAGACTTTAACCAATCCTGATTACAGACATTGAGCCTCTGCCAGGTATTGGACTTTAACCAAACCTGATTACACAACCAGGCATTAGACTCTACCAATCCTGATTACACAGCCAGGCATTGGACTTTAACCAATCCATATTATAGGCATTGAGCCTCTGCCAGGTATTGGACTTTAACCAAACCTGATTACAAGCATTAAGCCTCTTCTAGGTATTGGACTTTAACCAAACCTGATTACACCGCCAGACATTGGACTCTACCAATCCTAATTACACCACCATGCATTGGACTTTAACCAATCCTGATTATAGGCATTGAGCCTCTGCCGGGTATTGGACTTTAACCAAACCTGATTACACCACCAGGCATTGGACTCTACCAATCCTGATTACACAACCAGGCATTGGGCTTTAATTAACCAATCCTGATTACAGGTATTGAGCCTCTGCCAGGTATTAGACTTTAACCAAACCTAATTATAGGTATTAAGCCTCTACCAAGTATTGGACTTTAACCAAACCTGATTACACCGCCAGGCATTCGACTCTACCAATCCTGATTACACCGCTAGGAATTGGACTTTAACCAATCCTGATTATAGGCATTGGGCCTCTACCAGGTATTGGACTTTAACCAAACCTGATTACAGGCATTAAGCCTCTGCCAGGTATTGGACTTTAACCAAACCTGATTACACCGCCAGACATTGGACTCTATCAATCCTGATTACACCGCCAAGCATTGGACTTTAACTAATCCTGATTACAGACATTGAGCCTCTTCCAGATATTGGACTTTAACCAATCCTGATTACACCACCATGCATTGGTCCGTAACCAATCCTGATTACACTTTCGTTATGGGATATCAATCCCTTAAATTCATCATTGGTTATCACATCCTTTTACTAGGCATTATACCCTGGGGCAAGCCATCATATCAATTCAGATTCTTTACATACTACAAGTGTTCCTCTTATCTCCTTTAAGCATATTCAAAACACTATAGCCCTTATTTGGCTATAAGCATAAAGCATGTATGATCAAGATTTCATTATTATTATAACCATTTATTATTATTATTATGAAGTTACTGATTTCCATTTCCCTTAGTTTATTTTGCACATTACCATTCCTTACATTAGACTTTTATAAGCATCTTGTCACCTCTCATTAGGCAACAATTATTCACATCGCTCACTAGGCCCATTAATCATCTTGTCACCTTTCACTAGGCAAGAACTATTCACATGGCTCACAAGGCCCATTAATCATCTTGTCACCTTTCACTAGGCAACAACTTATTCACATGGCTCACAAGGCCATTAATCATTATACTTGTTATACAAGTATTTAACATGCCTTACAAGGCTTATGCAATAAGAGAAATACAACCTTCCCATCATTAGGGTTATGGTTTTCCATTATTAACCATTTAGGTTTTCAAGATCATATTATCAATGATCAAACCATAATTCATTGCTCCACACATCTAAGACCAAACATTGATATCATAAATATTCCATCATACTTATCTATTCTCATTATTTATCTTTAAATGAATCATCAACACAAGGTATGAGTTCCTCTCTCATCCTTATCAGGGTATGATTACATCATACTATATTAACTTGGCTTAACCCTTTCTCAAGGTATGTTAGCCCACAGTTATCAAAGTGCATTAAACTTATTACATCTCAATGTAACAATTGACATAACACACTTCATGTGTTACTCATCCAAGTATATTGGATTTAAGGTGCATCAAGGTACATAAACCTTGAAGTGCTAGATGTGATATCTATCATGTCTTGATGTATCACTTCCCTCATCACTTTTAACTTACTTAAGTTCATCAACTTATATTGTATTAGGGTATTTCCCATCCTAATATTTAACTTACTTAACTTACTCAACTTATATTGTATTAGAGTACATTAACTTACTTAACTTACTCAAGCTCTAGACCTTTGTTCTAACTACTATAGTTCATGTCAAAAGGTCTAAGAAACTACTAGAACTCATAATTTCATCAACTATTTCAGGAAATTTTGGAATTAAAAGTAGATCATTAAATACACCAATTTAGGTGATGAATAATAACATGATTGAGTTCAAGTTATATAACCCACCTTAAGAACAACTTCAAAGCTCCAAGCTCCAAAGCTCCATGTTCCTATGGTTGAAGATGGACTTCACAACTCCTATATATGCAAAGAATCACCATGGATAAGCAATTGGTGAAGAAGGAAAGAAAAGAATATCAAAACCCTAAAGTCATGCTTCAATGCAAGGTTGAAGATGATCATATCCTCACCTTTGGGTTAAGTATGAGCTCCTTCTTGCTCTTTAACACCTTTGCAAGATACCCTTGTGTCCTTTCACGATATGCCAATCCTCTTGCATGATATGGCACTCACTTGCATGATATGCCAACCCTCTTGCATGATATGGCACTCACTTGCACGATATGCCACTCAACTCTTCACCCATTGGCCGATATCACCTTATATGGCCAATTTCACCTACTTGGCCGATATGCTCTTGCCATGGGCGATACCCAAGGGCCCATGCACAATACCATAGAATCCCTTCACGATATGGGAGCTCTATGCACGATACATTAGGGTAGGAGGGTGGTAAGGGTTGACAGTTGCACCAAGGGGTGAAACTAGGGGTATATATACTTGTTGTTCATGAAGGAAGGCAAAAATGAGGTGTCATTATTTTGAGCTAGTAGGTGCCACGTGTCATGCATGGGTGACACGTGTGCAAGAATGCATGCATAAAAATTTATCTTGACATGAAAAAAGGTTGAGGATCATCTAGAGATGCAAATTTATCCATTACTTATCCATTTTGATAAGTTATCTAGGTTTAATCACTATTTTAAATCAAGCTGATACACTTTTTCTAAGGAAACTTGTTGGCCATCACACCTCACCTACTTGAAGTTCTTTTCATGATATGACCTTTGAAAAGAGCTCTCAAAACGATATGAGTCTTGTCCCAAGGCTCCTTGGCCTATAGGCACTCATATATAGGCTTTTCAACTTGATACAACTCAAGTTAAGCTTTCATATTCAACCCTTTTCTTGGTCATTTCATTACCAAGAGTACCATCACTCATAATGGATTCAAACATGGTTTCTACTTATTTATATCTCCTCTACATGATACTAGGAGGGAGTAGGGACACTCTAGAGGTGGTAATGTTCATAAAAACCCCACATTTTGGGTAAATTACAATTTGTACCAAAATTGGTGCACAATGCTCCAACATTGTTCAAGCAAGTTCAAACTTGAAATTTAGGCTTTCCATAAGCCACCAATTAGCATCGTTCTCTCTATTATGATGCTAAAACATATAAGGCACGTTCAACATGTGACATATTTCAATATAACCCCTCAACTTGGGTAAATTGCACTTTGGTCCAAAACAAAGGAAAATTGCTCAAACAACATTCAATCGGGACCAAAATTGAAACATAAGTGTGTCAAATGATAAAAAGGCACCTTAGAGGATTATATTAAAGTTCTAAACAACTTTATTAGACAAAACAATTAGGGTTACCTCATAACCCAGGTCAGGGTCGTTACAGTTATGTGGAGAGATAGGTTATGGATGTTTGCAATGACTTTCTAAGTGGTAATGATGCTCATTGAAGGCCGATAGGTTACCTCATTGAAGACATATGGGAGTTTGACTACGTAGATTTCAGAATTCCACTCTTTAAATGTAACTAGGTTGATAACACCAAAGGAGTTATAGTGGATGAATTGGGTTTCACATTAGTGAACTTTGAAAATATTGGCGAGAAGCGTGAACCATTCATATTGGCATCACAGGCAAAACAAGTATTATATATCGATGATCCTGTAAATGATAAATTGTCGGTTGTTCTTCATGGTAAAAGATAGTTCATTGAAGATCCTATAGATGAAGAAGAGTACTATGATATGTATGATGACTCCATTCCATTCTCAGTTGGGTTTCCAACACCACCAAATATTGAAGCTACTTATGACTTGTGTGTGCGTGGAGATCACAATGAAGGGATGTTAATTGATAAAAGATCACAATATTAGAGGCATGCATGTTTATATTTTTTTATATGTTTTATTATCTTCTAGTTATGTCAAATGCTAAATTTTTGATTTCAGATGGCTGAGCATGATGGCCTTGATGATGATTATCGTGAGGGTGAGGATATCAATGAGCCGCCTCACAATGTAAGTTTTAAAAATATATGTGATATTTCTATCTATATGTCCATTTATAGTTATATCCTGTAAGTGTGTTTATTTTGTCAAATTTTAGGTTGATGATGTACCCCCTGAAGAACTTGGGGCACTTGATGAGCAGAAAAAAAATTGAAAAAGTGAGGGGCATCACTATGATGAACAAGTTACTACAATAAAGGGCCAATGGACCCAAATTGGAAGTGGATTTTGATCATGCAGGAAATCCAGTTGGAGTGAACCGCAACTCTTTTATTTCATATCTTGGGGTTCTTACTCGTAGACATTATAGTCCTAATGTAGAATCTTAGCATAAAGTTCCTAAGGAGAAGAAAGACTTAGTATGGAAGGAACTATGTGTGAGTTATTATTATTTGCAATTCTATTATGTAGATTACCAATTTTTAGGTTACTAGTTAATAGCAATTCTATTTTGCAGAGTATATTTGAACTGGATGAAAAGATGCATTGTAAAAATTTGATACAACGTTGTGGGAGGGTCCTAAGAAACTATAGGACAAATCTCACCCGAGATTACATACGAGATGCTGAGAAGAGGAAGAAGTCAGCCACTTAGCAATGGAACTACCTGGACCCCAATGACTGGGAGGAGTTTGTTACCAAAAGAAAAACTGATGAATTCAAGGTATTAAGCACCACTCCCAATTTAATTAATATAGATTCTTATGTATTCACCTATTCAATATTAACATTTAGTGTTACTAACCAAATCAATGTGCTTACTAACAAGGCTATCAGCGATGCTCAAAGAGAAAGGCGTGCACTGAATGTGCATGACCACATGATGGGTCCAAAAGGCTTTGTAGGTGTTTGCCAAAGACTACAGGCTGAGTTTACTACTCAGTCTGCTGCTACTCAGGAGACTGCAGAGTCCTCTACTATTGATCCCGCACCTCTGCCTCACCATGCTATGTGGATAGCTGGGAGGCAAAACAAGAAAGGAGATATAACCAAGCCCACAACTGCTGAGGCGGCTACAAAAATGGTAAAATTCAACTCTTAGAGCAATCGATATTGATTATTGTTATGTTTACTTACCAATTTCTATTGATGGCCTTAGCGGGAGCTTCACAAGTAGAGGAAGGAAGGCAAGTTCATTCCTGAGGGCACAAGAGATGAACTGACAGTTTCTCTTGGTAACCAAGAGCATCCTGGATGTGTTAGGGGTGCAGGTGCTGGTGTGGACATAAAAGCGTTCTTTGGGCCATCACAACACAAACATGTCCCAAAAGTAGGATTTTCACAAGCTAAGGTAACCTATTCTTTTTTTAGAATGTAATTGCAAAAGGGAATTCATTAATCAGAAGCTAGCATTTCTTTTATCCATGTATAGGTAGATGGGTTAATTAATAGGAGAGTCGAGGAAGTGCTTGATAAGAGACTCCATGAAGCAATTAGCAAGTGGCAGGTGTCTTAGACTGCCACTCAGATAGTACCTATGGCGTGCCACTCTTCTTCTACTGTAGAGGTTGGGAGTAATCCTATGGACCCACCACCTAGAACGTCCGCTATAAGTATTTTTATGACATAGTAGCTAGTCTTTTGAAGATGACTGTTTATGTATATATGTATATAACATTCTTTACGTAAATTTGTAGGGATTGATGCCATACCATCTAAAAAGCAAAGAATTTATTGTTGCAGAGGTCGAGGCTTACCCACCCCTTCCAGGGGACACGTTTCATGGGACTCCAATACCAGATGGTGCAGTTTGTGTGAGCTCGATACATGTACTCTCCAATTGGAGGGATCATCCATTGCCATATGCCCACCCAAATTCTGAAATGCTTGGTGATATTGTGGCCCAATACGGATGTCATCTATACTGATATTGTATGGTAAATTTACATTAGGTTAAGTTATTAGCATGTATATATGAGTCATTTGATCTGAAATTATATATACATGTCAAAAGGAAGAAACCAGCTACATCTCGGCCTCCACATCCACCTCCTGAAGTACCTAGTTGGCTTCGAAGGGACCTATACACCTCGTTAGGTCCTAATTGTAAGGGTAGGCAGTCACTACAAAAAAGATGGTCTTTAACTATAAAAATATTGTAGCGAAAACCCCATATTTTGTATCTAGCGGCTTTAGCTACATATTTCTTTACACATACAAATTGTAGTATATGCCCGTATAGCTAAAGCCTTTAACTATATTTTCCAAATATGTAGTTAGATAATCCATTCGCTATAAATTCATATGTATCCAGAAGCGTAGCTAGATATTGTCCTTACATATTTAAATATAAGTATAATTATAGCTAAATGTATGGCTACAATTGCATATATAGTCACTATGTAGCGAAAACATGAAGTTAATACATTTTATATGTATTTAATGTGTAGGGAAAGACATCAATTACTATATACATATATATGTAGTTGATTATGCATCTAGCTACATATGTAGTGCCTTTTAGTACACATACATATATGCTTAGTTTGACTATATATTCATATATATATATATATATATATATATATATATATATATATATATATATATATATATATATATATATATATATAGTGTAATTTTTTAGTACACAAGTTCTTTTAGTAACAAAATTGTAGTATTTAGAAAAAGTGATGCTCATTATGCCAACAATATTACTTTCATTTATAATGAAGCGTCGAATGTACATGGGGAGGACGTATACCTTGCCCCTATTACACAATGTGTACAAAGAAAATTATATACATATATCAATAATTCAGTGGTCTACTAACATCTTTGCGAAAGAGTTGTGTCTTTCTCAGCCAGTTCTAACATTCTTATTGTATTCTTCTTTTGTTCAATCTCTTGTTGTTCGGCCAACATCGTCCAAAAGCACCCGAGATAAGAATCTGAAAGGAACCCTCCAAGCAGAGATAGAAGGAATATCGTCCCTATGAAGTTAGTCACTATGTTTGCAGCTGCTGATAGTGGTTGTTCAAATATATACATAGGTCTATGCAATGCAACCTTCTCATAGCAGCAAAGAGCCATATCAAATCGCAACATATCATGATACACTATTGTGCCTGTGGTTGTTGCGCTGCAGCTGTGACTGGGCGGGCTAGGGTTTCAAATGGAGTTGCATTGTCATGCTTCAAAGAGAAATGAACCACAAGATTAATCACAAATAGTATACAACTCCAGGACGTGAGTAGCTACAAGCACTTCAAAAATAATTCTATGTATAACAGTATAATAGGTAGATATGGACATCTACTGAGATGAAGTTAATATTCATATATGTCATAAGGTAAAGATCATACAAATAGTTTAATAAAGATATATAATCATTCATACATGAAATAAATGAAGGTTGCTATGAGAATAAGATGATAGAATTACTACCTTGAAGAGACGAGAAGTAAAGGAAACTTCATCCACTTGTGCGTCCCCCAATATGTACTGTCAGATGTACCAAATTATTAAACCACAATGTGAAGAGAAGAAGTCAAATACAAAACTTGTAAGAAGACACATGCAACTTCTGACTTTTTAGCATATACCTATTAACGAGATCACTTACTAATCCTCCACACTATGACTGCCTTCCCAAGAGTCAACAGTTGAACTTTGAAAACCTCCCTTAAATGATGAACCTGTTCAAGACTTCAAATAATATGTTCTTAGTTGATGGTATAGTGTTCTGCTAGCATTAATCCATGAAATGGACATCAAAAATTTCCAGAAACAATGACACAAGAAACTAAGCATTGTATTTGAATTTTAACATGCCTTGAAACCATTCTTGATATGGTTAAGCTCCCAGAGGAGCCAAAACTTTTAAGTCTCCATTTTCCCAACATTGTGTAGTGAGCATAGGTAGAATTCTACATAGCATGACTGCATATATTATAGAACAACATATAAAAGTATAAATTGAACTCTGTCGTTATTCTATCAAGCACCATTGAGAAAAGCAAGTAAATCAGGAAGCACCCAGGTAAAAGCAACTTGATTCACTTGTACAATAATCAAATAGTGAAAATTAGGTGTATATGCACCACAAGATGAAAAGAAGAAACTAAAAGCACAAGTGCTAGACACAAGGGTGGGAGTTTTCTCTTATCACCTTGTATAAGGCTCAAAAGATGGTTTGGTCTCCTCTTTACCAATGTTGTATGCATTTTTTATAATGACTAATGAGGCATGTGAATGTAGTGTGTAGCTTGACCTATATGCGAACTTGAACAACTTGTACACAACTAAAGGATCCATGATTACTATTTTTGAAGTAGCGCAGACACCATTTAGGGACACTGTTATAAGGGTATCAAGCTGGTACTCCAACATCACAACAACAACATCACCGGAAAAGACATTAGTTCATAATAGGGTAATGAAGTTGGGTTTTTGCTGATAAATAAGAAAAATGAAAGGGCTTACACACATAAATACAATCAGCCAGTACAACACATATTCAAAATAATCTAAAGAATTGGGAAAACCAACAAAGAATCATCATCCATGCCTCTAGATCTATGAAAATAGAATCTCGAAGAAAACACTAATGCTACTATGAATCATAAGTACTTCCAACATAGTTAATGATAAAAAACTATTTATGTTCTAGACTAAAATCTGACATGAATGCAATTATCAAAGAAGAGTGTTGGAAGCAAGAAAACTCCCATAAATTGCCTTAAGAAAGGAGACGACAACACAAAATATTACTACACATATGTCAAGAAGAGATAGAGAAACATTAAGATTCCCATGTTGAAAGATAAAGAGGGACACTAGATCTTCAACGATGATGAGCTATAGAACCTGGTGGTGAATCACTCGTATAAAACATTTATCCCCAATCATTCACATAGACCATGAGACTTGTTACAATATATGCTTTATACAGACCATCTCACCTGCTTATGTAATCAAGAATAAGAAGTGTTCGACTAGGGGGATTTGTACATCCCTCATATCACTGAGTAAAGTAAAATTTTAAGTTAGCATACGTAGATAATGTAATGGTCTAGAAAATATCCTCTTCTCCTTTAACTAGATTTAGGATAAGATTTAAATCCATATAATGAGAGTATGATGAACAAGAGAATCTTCACTTCTAAAAAAATTGAAAATGAATTTGATGATGCATTTTCAAACAATTTTACTGAAACTAAACTAGTATAAATGATTACTTTAATGAAGGTATGAATACTAGATTGCAAGGAAGAGACACATGTGGTTAAGTTACACGAGAAAAGGAGATGTGATAGCTAAAAAGTTGTGTTCTTGTAGTTGTGGTGCAATCACATGAAGTTTATGTGTAAACAAAGCTATTTTGGAAGCCTTGAAGAAACAACTTATACAGTAATATAATTCTCAAAGATACAAAAGTGAAGCAAAACATTTACTTTTAATATGAACATAGTCATCACCATTATCAACATTTTGTGATTTTTGGAAATGTAGACTATTCCTTATGCAGTGAAGTCTTACAAGGTACTTGAATAATGACGATTGTCCAGGCCCATTAACATATCTATATGTAAAAATTTACTCTCCACCACAATGATATACTACCAACAGGAGAATGGATATACTTACATGATAATAAATGATTAATCATGATCAAATGTCAACAGAAATTAGTAATCCCTTCATCATTTTGACATATGAAATGGCATGGAATTGGGTTTTCAAAAGTCCCAAGAGATCACTTTCAAGTAATCAAAACATTAAACATTCCTTTCTACCATGCAACATAAAGATGTGAATAACTTCTGAGGTACCCAATTAATCATGGAGCATAAGTTAAAGGAAACCAATATTAAGACATACATAATGTCAAACTCATAATATGAGGACATGCTAAATATGTACTAAACACTAGATTTACAATCCAATATGGAAAATAACTTCAGAATTTTTGTGCTTCAGATTAATATACCCATTCAACGTAAATAGTAATCCATAAAAAAGACCAATGCAAACCATGTTTGCACCTACGATATAGACAATATAATAGCTTGAAAAGAACATGAAGAAACTTAATGTTTCAAAAAATTCATACCTGATCGTGATTCAAAGAATATCACATATCACTGGAGGTGCGAACATAATAGTAATAATGACCATAACGAGTATTATAGCTAGCATGGACCAATACCCCATACGAAGTGTTGATTACAACTCCTTCCTATAGTGTGAACGAGGAATTGGGACATGAAAAAAAGGTTTCACAAATGTGTGTATGGGAAGGGATGCACTAACATTAATTAAAATTTTATTATCTATAGATCAATCACAAATGGCTTCATGTTCAAGTGAGCATTAACCACTACTACTATCAGTGTGGTGCCCTACCCCCAAGCTGCTGTCATCTTTGTTGAGGCTCTTCCTTGAGGCTGTGATTAGTAAATGCATGGCACTATTAATGTAGTAAATTGAAAATTAGTGAAGAGAACTTGTTTATTAGTGGATGTATATGAACATATGAATATCCCGATGAGTATTATATGGTGTGAAAGCCACTGAGAAGTTTAAATATGCATGTCCCTTCCCTCCATTACATGTTGCCACCCTATGTTTGTCACCCTACCTTTGTGCATCACCGACCAACTCTATAATCTTGCCATCATTCATAAAGGAGTGTCTATGCTATCACTAATCTTGTAAACAGAGCTTAGAATTAGTTCGAGACCATTACTGCTAATCAAAATATCAGTTTGGGTCCAATCCCAAGAGCCCTGAGTGATTCAACAGTTCACATGTCACTGATGATGATCATTGAATTAAAATAAGCATGGTTGCGAGCATATGACTCTAGCTATGAAGTCAAACTTTTTTTCAGCTAGATACAAAACATCCAGCAAATTATGAATCCTGTATGAATGATGAAAACATATTATGATGCATATGAGAAATTACTGAGTTATAATTACTCAGATTGTATATCTCATCTGGCTAGAGATTATTCTCAACTCAATAGGGGCATATTGATGTTTTCATTAGTTACTTGAACAAGTAGATTATGCCACAGTGGATAATGTAAACTGAGCCCCAATTCATGAAAGGATGTGAGAGTCAACATCAATTTTATACTTTTATTTGTTCTTCTTGAATTTCATGTAGTTCGATTGAATAGTGCTCGACCAATGACTAACATCTCTATAGTGAGAATAATTGTGGAAATGAATACCCACATGGGCACATGACTGTGGTATTTTCCACTATCAATATTTGAGGCACATAGACTAGAAAATATGATGCACATGAATAGGTAAACTACATGCAAATCCAATCATGTAGTGGTATAATTTTCTTTATAGAGCCTAATTTCCCGATTTAGCTTAAAAAAGTGATGAAATAGACTTCAATTGTCCTACACCAACCCCCATAGTCATGCCCATTTTAAGGGTATGGTGTAGAATTTTAGGTGTGTACTTCTATACCCAATCCAATATGTATTGGTTGTGCCCCTATGAAAATTACATGACATAAAATATATATGCATATGTGAGTCATTGTTGTCATATATCCCTAGAAACTATGGTTTGAAGTTTGAACTGAAACTTCAATACACTCTCCCTTGTGTTTCTTAGATCCTAATCTATCAATTTGTAATGGTGGTTCTATAACCTAATGCATGATGATTGTTTACAAGGGTCAACACTAGTTGGATACAAGAAACCATAGTTGGCAACCATTCAGTGCAAGGAAAGAAAAGTTAGCAGAGGATTTAACATCCAATATGGCAATACCTGTAGCTTGATGAGTATGCTCTGCGCTCATGTGCCCAATCGACCTTGTTTATGACAACTAATTCCTTCTCACCAAGCTATAAAAACACAAATAATTCGTGATAAGTATTGTCACCAACTTTCATTAGTGTCAAAGAAGTGCATGTGGGATTTATGTAGTACAAGCTGAAGTTTATTGGATCATAGTTTGCATTGATACAAGGTTGGGGTCTGAATGTTTTAATAATTTAGAGGAGAATGTATGAGTGGCAGGGTGGGGTGATGGTATGGGGTGAGAGTGTGTGACAGAGAGATAGCCAAACACAAAATCAATTGCAATATCAATATAGACTAATCTTGGTTACAAAGTCATCAATGAATTGTTTGGGTATCTCAAGAAAATACACATGTATGACTATATTTTAAGAATTTTGAAAGTGTATAAAACAAAAATCTTGATGTACAAATTTAATCCTAAATATAAATGATTGTAAAAAGTAGACAGATATTGTAGTGTGTTAAGCTAAATTCTTCCTATTTCTTAGTTGCATATATCATGTAAATTTGTATCATATTGTAAATAACATGACTGCAATTACCATAACTTCATATCATTTTGTAACCTTGTAACTAGTGTAGGAAAGAACTTAATTAAAACATAAATAGAAATACCCCAGTTTGTGACCTACCTCCATCTTGACATCCATTGATCATGTAGTAAATGGACCTTGTAGAATGAACACAAAATTAGTTGCTAGATCTTGAGAAATTTAAAAATTAGTAGGAACATGCCTACAAATATTCTATATCAACCCAACTTTCATAATCTGCACTAAATATTCTGAATGTTATCTACAACACCCTGACTTCGAAGCATCAATTGAAAATCTAATAAGTGTCTGCCATGGGTAGCATCTAGAGCTAGTAGTCAAATATCTTTATAAGATTGACCAAAAGGTATCACAAGAGAAACTTGCAGCTATGGATAACAAACCAAATACTAAATAATGACCAAAAGTTCTCCATTAGTCAACTTCCATTGTGTTAATCACACTTGCCATAGTGAAAATAATAAATGGGCACCTCTCTACAGTAAATTACAAAATAAAACAAACTATTTAATCATTCTAAAATATATACTAGTGTGGCATATAATATAATTGTGCCTATCCTTATAATTCTGGTGAGCTAAAATTATGAAATCGTATCAAATGTTATGGTACTAATAAAGGAAAGAAACATTGATGACTATTGTTAGGAGGATTTTAGGAATAAGAGAATTTTGATACTACTAGTGAAGGGATCAATGTCGGAGTGAGACTCTGTAAGCCTTAGATAAAGAATTCCTATGAATATTCTCTTTTCACATAGCAGAAAACTCAAGAGCAATATTCAAATGATTAGATACTTGAAGAATCTCTACAGAGTATAACTATTCTTATAAATATTGAAGGTAAACTTAGATCCCTCAACGAACATGTATACTCATACCCATTGATGATTCTTCTAGTAAAGAAGATCTATTACCATAACTAATATATTAGCGACACATAGCCATATATAGTATGTAAATAATATAAAAAGAAGTAATGTACAAAACATTCAAGCAAAAGGAGAACAAAGGGTGAGCTTCCAGAAATTTTTTTTCTTAAACCCCTTGAAAGGTTCCCAAATGCTCGAATAGCCTCTATTTGTATATGTATCAAATTCTTACAAAGTCCTGGGCTACTAGTCCTAAAGCTAACATCACATGTTGTAGTATGACAATTACAAATTGAGTAAATAGAGTTACAGTTATAATGTTGACCTAAGGTGACAGCAGACTACATTTAGCATTTCGGTGTATATATAAGTAAGAGATGATTATCTAAAGATGCTATTAAATAAGCAACGAATATCATGGGCTAAACTTCATCATGTTCAAAGTGGTCAGCAAATTTACCTCAGCATTAATGATGGGAATTGTAATATTATTTTGACTATAGTGTATAGGGAAATTGAGAAGAATGGCATAACTTAACTCTAGATAAACATCGAGAAAATATGCAGAAACATTATCAAACCCTGGTATGTGCACAATCTATGAACTTCAGAGACACAAAGTACCCTACCAAAACATGAGTTACAAAGTACTATTTCAGCAAACTCAAGAATCTTAGTGGTAGACTTGGATGTCATAAATACACAGTTTATCCACTGTTTGAAGTATATAATACGTGTAAAGGAAAAACCTTATGGAGGAGATGGTGACAAAGTACTTATAAAAAAGGATATCAAACAACCACACATCAAAAGCAAGATGATATTAGGTAAAGGACAAAATTTGATAGGTGAAGTTGACAATAAAATATTAAAAATAAAACGAATGACAGTGGTAAGTTCTGCTCGCACTGCTTGACTCAACCATTCTTACAAAATGGTAATACCACCCTTGCTTGCAAATCTAGAAAATCTGGACTAACTTATTCTTTTGTCATGGTTTTAATATATAGATGCAAAATGAAACAATGATTATCAATATAATTTTATAGAACTATTATCTACATGATCCATTCCATTAATTCGATTGGACTGAAAAGTGTTATGGTGTGAAGATATGCTTGAGGTTTTTTCCATCTGGTTTGATCTATTTGTCTAATATGAATGAATCACTTTCTCATGCATTCTTTAGCTTCTTGGAACCGTGATGTGTTTCCCTCTAAGTAAGGTGATTACTAACTTTGTTAAAGTTGATAATGGTAGTAGGATAATGTTCCACTATATTGTTGTCTACACCTTGTTCAATAACTGATGAAATCTCATTAGCATGATTTGGATTGGTAGAGCTATCATTTGTAGATGTTTTAGGTATAGTCCTTGCAACTTTCTCTCGAGATACTAAAAAGAAGTTCCTCACTCTTAGACATTGGCGAGAAAAAATTTCACGCACCTACCAAAATTAGAGAGTAGACTAGCTGATTTGGCCCACAAAACCTCACGTTAGAATTACATATTTAAACATGACAAACTGGTTTATCCCTATCATGTCTACACATGAGCCAGGTACAAAAGTCAGGCTACAGTTCAGGCTACCAAAACTCTTGCTAACAGATAATAAATTCAGAGGAAAGTGAGGCACATATAGCGCATATCTCAACATGATCTTAGAAAAAATATCTCCAATACCTGAAACAGTGGACTTGGAGCCATCAGCAAGCATAACAGACAAGTGAGTAATCGGTCTAGATAAATATATGAACAAAGAATGATTCCCAGATATATGAGAAGATACGCCTGAATCAATAACCCATTTAGTATTACCAGTACTAGAAGATGGTGCAGTGAGGAAGGCATTATCACAACCAGAGTAAGTCGCATCATGTGCTCCAGTGGTGGTGGCAGTCTAAGATGAGCCAGTACGCTCAAGTAGAAGACACTGGACCTCAGTACGAATGAAGTAAGTAGTAGAAGTACTCAAGGCATCGGGTTGGGTAGCTATCTCAGAAGAGGTAGTATCATCAATGGCCGCATTGGCCCAAGCCGGTTTGCCATATTTCTCCCAGCATTTTTCTTCGATATGATTAGACCGACCGCAGAAGCTACAAAACCGTTGGCCAGTCTGAGGGCGTGTAGTAGCTGGAGGTCCAGAAGATGCTCCACGACCAGAAGGGTTCCTCCCCCTTCTAGTACCAAGGGGAGAGTGTCGTGAGACCGACCACGTCCACGACCACGGCTACGACCAGACATCGCAGCAAGTGTAGTAGAATCACCAATATCAGTAGATGTCTCAGATGAGGATGCAGGTAGGTGTTGTAGATGCTAAAAAGCACTCTATACAGTAGGTAGTGGATCACTGGCTAGAATTTGATCCACAACCCTAGCATAAGACTCAGGTAAGCCACATAAGAACTGAACTACTTGTAACTCCTGGTTTTGACGTTGCATAGTAGCCAAATCAGTAGACAAGGGATGGTAGGCCTCCAATTCCCGCCCAAGTCCCTTGAAGGCAGAGAAATAATCAGTAAGGTCACATCTCGAGAAACGTAGATGACTGAGATGTTTGTTGATATCAAACACTTTCTTTAGATTCTGGCTGTGTGAGTAAGTGCTAGCAAGCTGATCCCACATCTGCTTGGCTGTCTGTAGGTATAATAATGTGACACTAATTTTTGTCTCACTATTATTCATAATCCATGTCATAAAAGTAGAGTCATCTTTCACCCAGTCATCATAGGCTTTAACTTCTTTGGAGTCGACAGTCGTAGTAGGCACATCAGGTGGATCACACATCAAGTTAGACATCTTGCCTTAAGATTTCACATAGATTTGCATGGAGCACACCCAGTGCTGGTAGTTGTGCCCATCCAGTTTGACCATAGTGACTTGACGATGTAGATCTTCACCGGAGGATGGCATGAGATAGAAGTAGACCAACTCCCAGAGTGACAGGTAGGTAGAAGAAGGCACGTACATGTAGTAGAAGGCTGCCTACGTTGTCAGGTAGGCAGCAGTAGGCACAAATCTACAAATCAGATGGACCTCTCACATACAGGCTACGTCGGAGCGCAACAAGGAACCCGGTGGCTCAACCGGCCAACACGAGAAGGAAAAAAATAGAGCCAAAGGTGGTCTTCAGTAGGTATTCAAGCCGTTAGACAACCACAGGCAGATTGAAGCCCAGCAATAGAGGGGCTTGCCCAGAGGCGAGCTGCCCCGAAGGGACGGTGGCCCCAGTGGCCTAGCTGCCCCGACGGCCTAGCGGCCCCGGCGATGTGCTGCCCCAGTGCAGTAGTAGCAGCCGGCCGGTGACTGGCTGCGGCTCGCAGCCCATGGGCGGGGGGCAGGGGGAGGGGGGAAGAGAGAGAGGGAGAAGGGAGGGAGGGAGAAAAGCGGTGGCTCCCAGATCTAGGCCTGCTCTGGTACCATGTGAAAGACCAAGTGAAATTGAGAGCTTAGGGTTACACAATGTGTGTACCCTTATATTTATATTAGTAGAACATTTACAATGAGGTCGATATATAAATATAAAATAGCAGAATAGTAAATAAAGACATATATATTAACACCAATCATGGTAATAGTGGATCTGCATAACTTAACCTTGGGATTAGAAAATTTTGATTCGTTGTTGTATAGGCTATAAATGAATCTTATCTTAAACCCCTAATCATATTTGTTGGATGCAAGAACCATCATGTCGTTCAATATTGAGCCCATCTCACTTAAAATTGATGCTACTCTTCCTCTCTAAGTTTTGTCAACAGCCCACAATACAGTTGTAGCATGCTCATCTCTTGAATTGAAGACACACTATAGTTGTCTTGTAGCATGCTCATCTCACATTAAGACTCGTTTCACCCCCCTCTCTTAAGAGTAACACCTCACCACACAAAGTCTTTCTACAGACACTACTATGGAGAGCAACACAACACCCCTATTGAATCCAAAAAGAATCCTAACAATAACATTTTTGCTCACGCTCACACAAATAGCCATCCTCAATCTCTGATTGCCAACACCAGTTCCCATTCTCCTCACCTTACATGGGTGATACTGCCTGACAGAAAATCCATGTCAGTTGTTGCATAATGGCCATCGTGGTGCCCCATCTCAATTGAGCTGCGTAGGATTTCCTATCACCAAAAATCCACCTGATGTATTTGCATGTTTATTACGGATATCGTATAATGGCTCCTCAATCTTATCCTTATTCCTTCTACTATTTTTACCATTTCTTAAATATTTTTTATTCTCCTCTATTTGTACTACTACCTTTTCTTATCCTCCTCTTTAGTGCTGCTACTTTGTGGCAGAAACTAATCAACCAACTAGGTACAGTTGGGACACAAGAGGAAGCAAGAAACCTACTAGAACCAGCATGCTACAAAATATATCAACATTCACGGATACATCAATTTTGGATAGAGTGCTAGCTAGACTAGGGATACAGTAGGGGCAATAAAATGACTATCATATCAACACAAAGCATATTATGGCATGTTGCCAAAAAAATAGTTGCATGATCAAGTCACCCTTACTAGGCACATGTTTCATTATGCATTGCTACATATTTCAGTAGGAGGTTGTTGTCATTAATGAATCCACATTTGGATCATATATAAGTAGCATGAGATTTTCAATTTTCAGTCCCAAACTTTAGGATGAAAGACATGTTGACTCAAGGTCAATTAGGTCAATGTTGACTCACGTCTAAATTGACTAAACCCTTGTTTTGATGATGACTAACCATTCCACATATTGGTGTCTAATGCTTCTACATTGAGTGATTTCAGATTAGGTTTAGACACACTCCAAATGCCCTAACTTGCGCATATCAAATTGGAGTAAAGACAAGTCAAAATAGCTACAAGTGTGCAATTTGGGATCTCTATGTATATGACCTTAGAATTGCTTTGTAATCACTTGTAATGATTGTATGACTTGTAATTAAGATTAGAAAAATTATTGGGACACAAAAATCCATCGTTTGTACAGTTTATGAAAATTCCAAAATACCCATAACAGGGATTTTATCGGCCGAATTCCAAACTCGGCCGATCCATATATTCTGGAATTTTCTGGGCAGTCGGCCGAGTTACCAACTCAGCCGATCCCTGTTCGGTCGAGTTTCTATGGTGGGAAACTCGGCCGATCCACTGATCGGTCCAAGTTGAAAGTCGACCGATCGGCCGAGTTTCTCCAAGGGAACTCGGCCGACAGTCTATCTTTCAGACTTGTCGTTTAGTGGTTCGGCCGAGTTGCCTTTATTGAAACTCGGCCGATCAGACTGTACTGGAATGCAGAAAAAGCAAATCCAACCGTTGGAGACTTTGTTGGGACCCAAAATAGATCTGTTGCAACTTGTAAAACGGCTATTTTTCGTTCCTAAGTGTTCCCAAAGGCTAAGAGGCATCCCCAACTATAAATAGGACCCCTTGGGCTTCATTCCAAGGTTGAGCATTCATTGCAAACTCTTTGTGAGGTTCCTATTCTATAGTTGAGTGCTTCCTACAGCCTCCTCTCTCTCTCTAAGCTTAATCACTTGCTACATCCATTAGAGTGAGTAGGAAATCTGTAAGAGAGCTAGTTCCATTTGTATATCTTGTAAAGCTCTCACTTCCACAACCTCCCCATCTCTCCATTTCAATCATGAAGATGAAGGTTCTCTCTCTTAGCCAAGAGAGGTGAAGAAGAACAAGGGAAGGAGTCCCTTGGTGAAGATCAAGGCTGAAGACTTGGAGCTAGAGTGGGTAAGACCTTGGAGAAGGCAGAAGACTCAAGCTCAAGTGGGTAAGACCTTGGTGGAAAGCTTCTCCGAGTGAAGGTGAAGTCAAAGGCGGAAGATCCAAGAAGAGTGGGTAATTCCTGCAAGGCCGAAGACTTGTGCAAGAGTGGGTAAGTCCTTGGAGAAGGCCGAAGACTCTTGCAAAGTGGGTAAGTCCTTGGTAAGGTTGAAGACTCTTTGTATTGGATAGGTAAGTCCTTTGTTGGTCATGTATTGTATGTCTTATTAATGAATATAAGAGTGCAATTGGTTGAAGTCCTAGAGGTTGACCTCTCTAGGCAAGTGGACTGACACACTTCTAGTTTGAAGTGTGGAACCACTCTAAATAGCTTGTCTAATTGGTGCATGTTCAATCTCTCTTATCCTTGCTATGCATGATTTAGTTGCACTCAAATTACCTATTTAGCAACCTTATCTTGTAATATATTTTGAAGGTTTGATGAATTTTGTTTAAGTGCTTTCAGCTCTATTCACCCCCCCTCTAGAGCACCTAAGTCACCCATCTAGGATCCAACAAGTGGTATCAGAGCGGGTCTTCTCCAAGCATACATCTACAAGTAGGAGAAGATGGGTGACTACCTAGGAGGGAGACTCTCTACCAGCCTTCCAATCTTCAATGGGAGCAACTTCCTCTATTGGAGAAGAAGACTTCAATTCTTCATCCAAGGATCAAGCTCAAGCTCAAGTGATGAAGGAGAATGCCATTTTGCTCTTATAGCATCAACAAGTGAAGACTCAAGTGAGGTAAATCTAGACTCTTTAGATAAAGAATCTTTAATTGCCATTATTCATGATATTTGTGCCTCTTATAAGTCTTCTAAAAAGAAAAAGAAAAAGCTTGCTAAAATTGTTGATAATTTGCATATAGAACTAGATGATCTTGAATATGCTAATTCTTGCTTGCTTATTGATAAAAATGATTGTCTTAGCCAAGTAGACTCTCTTAAACTTGAAAATGCTAGTTTACTTGATAAGATTAAATTTCTAGAAGCTCAACCTCTCAGGCCTAGTTCTAGTGAAGAGCATACTTTAATTATTGATTCTCTCATGCATGACATTGATGTTCTTAAATCTGAAAACAAGGACAAATATTTTGTTTTGCATGAATTAGAAATAGAAAATGCCTCCTTGCTTGCTAAAATCAATGGGCATGAATCTTGTTCTAGTTATACTAATAAAGAGAATGATGTTGCTGCTCTTCATATTGATAGAGATTCTTATTTAACTAAAGCTCTTTGCTTAGAAAATGATCTTTTGCATGCTAGAGATAATATCAATAATTTGTCTTCTACTATTGCCTCTCTTATGCATGATAATGATAGTTTGAGATCATCTTTGCAAAGATTCTTAGTTGGTAAGAAGAGTCTTAATGACATCCTACTCAATTCTACTAAACAAATTGGTAGACATGGTTTAGGATATGATAGTCGTCAAGGGAACAACAAAGATAAAGGACCTCCAATATTCCATGGAGAATCCTCTAGTTCCAAGACTATGGGCACATGCAACTATTGCAATGAATTTGGTCATTATGCTACTTGTTGTCCTTTTAGGAAAGCACCCAAGAGCAATAGGACTTGGGTTGCTAAACTAACCCCTTCGGATCCAAAAATATGATTGGGGACCATTTCATCTTTCTTCTTGTAGGTACTTGCAAATGGATTGACATGAGCCATTGAATTGCAAATTGACTTCTCAATCCACATGAAAGAAGAAAGGTGAGATGTGTAGAGGGTGACAACAAGTGGAAAAAGCAATGGTAAGCACAAAGGTAAAGGTTTTATTGATTATAACCATTTCTAACTTGTTTTTGTCAAGTTAGTGTGCACTATACATATGGTTTTTGAGTCAAAAGTGGCATTTTGTGTTTCTCTTCACACTCTTGCTCAAAAACTGTTTCTAATGCTTCTATAGTGCATTACTAACTTGCTTAGACATGTTTGGATATGGTTTGTATTTTTAGCATGCCTCTAGATATGTTTTATGAAAAATATGTGTTTTTTTTCTACATCAGTTTTGTCGGCCGAGTTTTGTCCTGTCTAAAACTCGACCGATAGGCACCAATGGGTGTTGCCAACAGCTGCGATCGACCGAGTTGCCAATACACAGAACTCGACCGAAAACACTGTTCACAGAGTATACATTTGGCTTATTGAATGAGAATTTCCCTCTCAACTAGATTTTCTCAACCAATAGCCTTATTCTTTGGCACTCCATTTGGTACCTTTATATGCATATTGCCATGTTCTAAATTGCCTATCTTGCTTACAACTCTATCTCTCTAATTGCTCTAAATTGGTATATCTATATCTTGCAATTTCTTGCCTTGAGTTGTTTTGCAGGTTTTGATGATGATCTCTTTGGATCTCTTGGTTGTGTCTAAAATCTCTTCCGTTGTACTCTAACTTGCTACATCTATCTAGGTGTATATCTTGTTTTGATACAACCTTGAGGTTCTTAGTGGTAATCATCTTATGGTAAGGATGCATATCTAGTGAGTTATATCCTTTCATGCTTCTTAAATTGCATATCTCTTTGTTTGGATATATCTCTATATCTACTCATAGCTTGCTTTATATTGTGGTATCTCTTGCTATGATCTAGATCCTACTAGTAGTCCTAACTTGTGATATCATCTACTAGTAGTTCATATACATGTAGTTCTAGCCTTGTTTAAAATTACCATCTTTGATCATCTATATGTTATGCTTGTATCTTATCTCATACATGCTCAAGATTGTTCCTTAAATTGCATATCTACTATCTTGAGTTGCTTGCATAACATTGAGATGCAGGGTATATAGATCTACATTGTATGTAGAAATTGGAGTTTTTTTTTGGTTTTTATGCAGCTTTTGCTCCAGTTTCAGCTTTTGCTGCAAGTATAGTGCTTTTTATGCAGAAACACCCTTCTGAGCAAGACTCATCGCTTTGCCATGAGCTCCGATGGTTTTTGGTCAAATTCCATCATCTTGAGGGTCAAAATTGTGATTTATTGGTTTTCTGCATCACTTTATCTTGCATTTTTGGGTTGTTCAAGTATATGCTTTAACTTGCTTTTCTTTCTATGCTTGGACAAGCCCCTATCTGTGCTCTTCTACTCTCCTTATATAACTTTTGTTATCTTCTTTCTCTTAACAAGTGGTGTTTCTTAGTTTCTTCACACCCCCACCTTTTTGAAATGACAAAGGGGGAGAAAGATATGTCTTCTTTTGACAACAGGGAGAAGGCATGTCTTACATGAAGCAAAGAAGCGTGTACATGTAAAGGGGAGAAGGTAAATGGGAGAAGACATATATGTGTAGAACATACATGAGTAGAACACATAGTTTCTATAAATGTTATGAAAGCTAACCATGCAGGAGAAATAGCATCAATTGAGGGGGAGTATGAGAACTCCATGCGCATCAATTGAGGGGGAGCATATGAGCTCAATCCTATTGAAACCCCTAGGTTTCTCCGAAGGTATGATTTTACGTACAAGCTTTCAATACATTTATGGAATGGTTTGTCATCTTCAAAAAGGGGGAGAATGTTGACTCAAGGTCAATTAGGTCAATGTTGACTCACGTCTAAATTGACTAAACCCTTGTTTTGATGATGACTAACCATTCCACATATTGGTGTCTAATGCTTCTACATTGAGTGATTTCAGATTAGGTTTAGACACACTCCAAATGCCCTAACTTGTGCATATCAAATTGGAGAAAAGACAAGTCAAAATAGCTACAAGTGTGCAATTTGGGATCTCTATGTATATGACCTTAGAATTGCTTTGTAATCACTTGTAATGATTGTATGACTTGTAATTAAGCTTAGAAAAATTATTGGGACACAAAAATCCATCGTTTGTACAGTTTATGAAAATTCCAAAATACCCATAACAGGGATTTTGTCGGCCGAATTCCAAACTCGGCCGATCCATATATTCTGGAATTTTCTGGGCAGTCGGCCGAGTTACCAACTCAGCCGATCCCTGTTCGGTCGAGTTTCTATGGTGGGAAACTCGGCCGATCCACTGATTGGTCCAAGTTGAAAGTCGACCGATCGGCCGAGTTTCTCCAAGGGAACTCGGCCGACAGTCTATCTTTCAGACTTGTCGTTTAGTGGTTCGGCCGAGTTGCCTTTATTGAAACTCGGCCGATCAGACTGTACTGGAATGCAGAAAAAGCAAATCCAACCGTTGGAGACTTTGTTGGGACCCAAAATAGATCCGTTGCAACTTGTAAAACGGCTATTTTTCGTTCCTAAGTGTTCCCAAAGGCTAAGAGGCATCCCCAACTATAAATAGGACCCCTTGGGCTTCATTCCAAGGTTGAGCATTCATTGCAAACTCTTTGTGAGGTTCCTATTCTATAGTTGAGTGCTTCCTACAGCCTCCTCTCTCTCTCTAAGCTTAATCACTTGCTACATCCATTAGAGTGAGTAGGAAATCTGTAAGAGAGCTAGTTCCATTTGTATATCTTGTGAAGCTCTCACTTCCACAACCTCCCCATCTCTCCATTTCAATCATGAAGATGAAGGTTCTCTCTCTTAGCCAAGAGAGGTGAAGAAGAACAAGGGAAGGAGTCCCTTGGTGAAGATCAAGGCTGAAGACTTGGAGCTAGAGTGGGTAAGACCTTGGAGAAGGCAGAAGACTCAAGCTCAAGTGGGTAAGACCTTGGTGGAAAGCTTCTCCGAGTGAAGGTGAAGTCAAAGGCGGAAGATCCAAGAAGAGTGGGTAATTCCTGCAAGGCCGAAGACTTGTGCAAGAGTGGGTAAGTCCTTGGAGAAGGCCGAAGACTCTTGCAAAGTGGGTAAGTCCTTGGTAAGGTTGAAGACTCTTTGTATTGGATAGGTAAGTCCTTTGTTGGTCATGTATTGTATGTCTTATTAATGAATATAAGAGTGCAATTGGTTGAAGTCCTAGAGGTTGACCTCTCTAGGCAAATGGACTGACACACTTCTAGTTTGAAGTGTGGAACCACTCTAAATAGCTTGTCTAATTGGTGCATGTTCAATCTCTCTTATCCTTGCTATGCATGATTTAGTTGCACTCAAATTACCTATTTAGCAAACTTATCTTGTAATATATTTTGAAGGTTTGATGAATTTTGTTTAAGTGCTTTCAGCTCTATTCACCCCCCCTCTAGAGCACCTAAGTCACCGATCTAGGATCCAACAAGACATACCTCCATGTTCTGAGCTCGTGATGTCAATGATGACTCTTCTATAGTGTGAATGTTGCAGTCAATCAATACATACATCAAAATGAAAAAGGTAAGTTAGACTTTATGTGAATATATTTATCTACCTACTACATGAACTTTTAGTTAGCGATTTTAAATTGGCAGTAAAAGTAAGCTACGGAATGAACCTGAATAAAACAATACCAAAACTCCCCCATAGATTTTTCTTTGCCTTTCTTGAACCATATAATGTCTTCATTAGGCTTTGTGGAAGAATGGTCCTATTCTTGGGAAGCAACCACGTATGGAAACATCATAAAATAGGGATAGAGTAGAGCAAAAGGATGGTAGTTTCAATTCTTAGGGACAATCAAAGCCTCACCAACACTTGCCAAAAATATTTCCTCTTCAATTGTGTGCATCCTCATTTTTTTGTTGCAATTCACTTTCTTCAACTTTTTGATGGTTTGGTTTCTCATCATTGTGATTCCTTTGGGTAAGTTCTTTAGAAACCAGGGTGCCATTTATTTTCAGGGATTATTATCCTCTACAAAGATGACAATCCATGGTCACAGTAAGAGTTACCAAGCTAATTTTGGCTGTATAAACATTGGCAGTTGCGTTGAGAGTAATTTTAGTTAGACTAGACAAAAATTCTTGGAAAATTCCTACACTCCTTAGATACACACACATAATCTTGTACTGAATATTGATCACTTAATCTCTGCTACCTCAAGAACAATGAAACCCCACAAGGCAAAAGTAAAATCAGCGAGCCTACTAACATGTAAGAATACTCACAATTATGATAACCTTTAACAAGACATTAGGGGATTAAGGAAAACAATAAAAAAGAACATGATGTTATGTCTCAGGAATAAGGGCAAGAGTGAGACACAAAAATAGAAATCTATATGAGAAGAGAAGCATGCATCGTCTACTGATTATACAAGGGAACGACATCAACTAATTTATGGTGTAGGTATGATCATTGAAAAGTATTAAGAGAGTTCATTCATAAGAATTTAAGGAAGAGTTCATATAAGTAGGTTTGGGAATAGACAATGCTAACCTATTATTTACGATAAGCAGGTTGTATCCCAAAGATGCAAGAAATTCCAATGACTTTAAATATCTTGTAAAGGAAATTGAATCTGGCCATCCATGAATGATTACAATCAGAGGATTGCAGGGGTGTATTTGTTTATTATGCTCTTATAGATCATTTTCTTAAGAATCCTCAGAGACCAATATGGATTCAGATGTCCTGGCACCTACTAACAATAATGATCAGTTAAAAATATCAACAACACCTGGTAAATTAAGTTATAAAGTTTATAGATTAGATAGTACAAAATATGCATAACAGATCAGATCCAATAGAACACAATTCCCTATGAGTCCGTATGGAGTGCAACAATAATGATATTCGAAATTTGGAAATTTCCTATGAGTTAATAAATGCATAAAGATATCAAAGACATCAACAACCCATGATTGTGAAATCCTAGAGAGAGTCTTTAGCACCGCTTATATTTGTTTCACATACATCCACAATACATTTAACCTCAAATACATGATCTATACAATAAAAATATTACTAGATAGATGTATTTATCCATCTTCGATGCAATGAGTACTTACCTACGATAGAGATCAGAGCCAGGGACAAACGGAGATGGTAATATCACTATGGTGAAGATGATTTAAGATGGAAGGATAATAGATTGCTACTCTGAAGATGATCAGAGACAGATTAGAGTCGAGCTTTACCAAAGGGAGATGAGTGGTCATTGAGGTATGTTGGGTTTGAGGCAGTGGCTTTAGGGCCTACAACATGTCTAGGGTGATGACTGGAGCCTCTCAGTAGAAGAGTGAGTAGTTTCTCCCTCGGGCTGTTGGGCAGAGCCCCCGAGAAGAAGAGCAGCCCCTAAGGCTGCTAGGCGGAGCCCCTAAGAAGAAGAGCAGCCCCTAAGGCTGCTGGATGAATGTGTTGAGAAGAGAAGGGTGGTGCTAAAGGAGAAGATGGAGGAGTGAAGTTTGAGGACATGAGAAGAGTCTAGGTCACGAATGGGGAGGGGCTTTGTAGGGAAAAATGGGGGGAGGGGAAGATGCATTATTGGGGAGGAAGAGAGAATGAGTGCGTGGGAGATAATTGTGTGAGGGAAGTGCATTATCAATTGAGGACAGAGAAGGTGGAGAGGTCAGAGAGTTTTAAAGTCCAATTAATATAATTAACTATAGTAATTTACTTACTGTTACTACCCCAATTTTGGGTTATCTTTGGTGGGAAATGTGATTTCTCATATTAAATATATTTGAAAAAATAATGATATAATTTGTTTTGAATAAAAGGATTTCATTCACAATAGTCTTGTTGGTTGTTTTGTGGGCTTTATTGGCTATTGGGCCCAATAACAAGGAAATTCAATTAGTAAATGAATAATTGAGAAATGGAGAAAAGAAATATGTAGAAACCTCTAGAAGGCAAAGGAATGTTATCCAAAGTTGTATTTCGTGCCTCTTGGGTTCCTTGGGTCCCAAGGAGTCCAAAGTTGCAAAGATAAAACAATAAGAAAAGAAAAGATCAATTAGATATTTCTTTATTAAGAAAGAAATTGAAAACAATGATAAATGTGGAAAATAAGTGAAAAGAGGTACAATTGAGTTATCTTTGGTGGATTTTCATATTCATAAGTTTTCTAATGTTCAAAGGAATTCCAATACGGAAAATTAAAAGAGAGATAAAGAGAAATCCTCGAAAAGAGATATTTCGATAAGAAATAAATAAGATAATGAGAAATAATGGATAAAAGGTAAGAAAAAGGCTAAGGGATATTCTTAAGATGGGAATTCGAGCCATTAAGGTTCCTTGAGGTTCAAGGAACTCAGATTAATAATTTAATGGCAACGGAAAGAGAAAATAGGTGAGAAATATATATAATTGAATAATAACTTGCACCTAACGAAAAGGCACGTTTTCTTTTATATAATGAGCCCATATTGGGTAGAGAGGTATAATAAGTCATTATTAATTTTCCCTCAAAATTTGGGATCAATTGAACAAACGGTTTGGGATATATGAATTTTACAAGTTTCCTAAAGTGTAAAGGATAACATTAAATGTAACGATTGATGTTCTAATACGAGGCTTGCTAGCCATTGGATCCAGATCCAACGGTAGCTGCTTTTCATTTCAGATTAGGAAAAAGGGAATAGTATAATGTGAAATCAATTCATTAGATCGCTTTCCCTAATCAGCCACGAGTCCTAAAAAGGCAATGATTGACCTCGGGAGATTAAAACGTAGCCAATCATCCCTGGTTTTTACTAGTTTCGGGTGAGTTTGGGATTATTCCCAAATCACAGTGGGTTTAAAACTCCTTTAAAACCGAGGCACTAGAATTTTGGGAATTTATTTACTATATAAGGGGCCTTATGGATGCCCGAGGTGAGTAAGATCAAAGGACGGGTGCACCAAGATGGTTCTGCGATCAATCACCAGGAAGTAGCTTTGTGCCCTTTCTCGGCGTTGCTCTGCTCTGCGCCAGAAAAAGTGTTGCGGATGGAGGACCAATGCAGCTTGGGACTCTCGACCGTCTAGGAGCTTTTGGAGTTGGGAAGTTTGAAGAAGGAGGGGCCGAGTAGGCGCCCTGATTGTGAAGATATAGACCTTCAGTCGCCAACAAAGCAGTGCTAACAACACTCTGTTTCTATGGAGAAACAGAGGCTCGCGCCTATTTTTGTGAACGAGGGGTGGCGCAGTGGAAGGGATGACCGAGGTAGGCAACCGAGTTCCTAGCTAGCTGGATCCAAGGATGGATCCGCGAACCAACAAACAGTTCAAGGTAAAAAAGACACGTGGCAGATTACAATTGGTCTCAAGGTAATAATATTGAAAAATTCATAGAAGATAATTGGTAGATCAAAATGATACATATAATATATGTATTTTTCTCATAAAAATGAGAGGAATCCAATAAAAATGCATATAGAAGCTAATTCCTCTTGCAATTCGAAAAGTAGTATAAGTTATCAACTTTGATGAATTAAAGATTAAGAAACCCTATTTTGATATGATTAATATTTTAGTAGGGTTTAATGAATGATTAAAGTTGGTATTAACCTGTTAATGATAAAAAAAACATTAGGAACAAAAAGGATGAACTTTGCACACAATTGGCTTAATTTAGAGTTTCATGTGCATGAAAATACTTTAATGGGCCCTGAAACCCAAATGTTGGTAAATGTGACTCTTAATGGCTTTAATTATTCAAAATTGTGAATAAAGTTAAGATTTGATGATTCTAAGGTATTTTGAGTATAAAGGTTTCTAATTGTGGATAAATACCTTTAATGTATAAATTAGGGTTTTCTAATGAATAAAGGTAGAATTAATGACAATTAGAATTCATATGTGAATTAGACCATAATGAACTATGAATTGATGATAAATGAGAATAATGATCTTGTCATTGATTAAAAGGATACAAATGGTAGCTTTAATATAAAAGAGGCTTAATGGACTTAATTGATGGTTAATTGTGCCTTTAATATGAAATTACAGTTAAGTGTTGTTAAAGGATAGTCTTAATACCCTTTTGTGAAGAATGGATGAAATAATTAGGGTTTAAAATAGTAAAAGATGAAGGGAAACCCTAATTGCAATGGAAACCCTAAAAGTGGACTAGAAACCCTAGAAATCGAGCTAGGTTTAATAGATCTTGATGGCTTGATCAATAATAGGAAATTGAATGATTATTTCAAGATCTTGTTGTGTGTGCTTGCTTGCTTGGATTTCTTACTTCCATGGAATAATTCTGTCTCAAATCAGCCTAACAGGTATGTGGTTAATTATGGTTAATCACATTAGTTTTCCAAAGAGTTTCCCAAATTATTCACCACATTGAATGCAAATTATCAGTTGGATGTTCATACTTTCAAATTATAAGGTCACTACGATTATCACAAGTATATTATAAGTATGTATTCTCGCACCTACATGCCACCCTAATGGATGATGGAAAGAGGTCAAGCCCAGGAGGGAAGACCCATGGACACTGTGAGTGGTGACCCCAGGCACTAAGCAAGGGATTGAGAAGGTGGCCTATGATATTGCATGACTAGAGGGCACCATGAGTGGTGACCCCAGGCACCAAGCTCGGGATTGAGAAGGTGGCCTTAAGTCAATGGCAAAAGTGAAACCCGAAAGGGGGTATGCCAGGGTTAGGGTAAAAGCGGTGGAGAATGTCATACTGAAAAGCGTAAATTGGCTTGTTAGTTAACTTGATTGTGATCCATATTTACAAAATTTTAGTTGTCCCCACATACCAGCATATTCCAATATGTTGACCGACGTTTTGTTTGTCAGCGTTTTAGGTAAAGAAGGTGTAATGAGAAATTTAGGCATATAGAAATCCCGAATGAAGTCAAACTTGTGCATGAATCTAGAATACATTTTCTCTCTATATTTGAACTCCTGACAAATAGAAAACTGATGTAATGAACTAAAATAGATGACGATATAAGCAAATAAGAAAAAATCTTGGAAATTTGGGTATGAGTCACGAGGATAATTTTAATATTCAAAAGTTGGTGAGTGGGACCCGAGAGGGGAATCACTCACTTCTCAACCAAAGAAGAGTAAGCCTCCCATGCCAAACACACAATAATTTATCACAAAGAATAAATCTGCCAGTATCCAAAGATGCAAGGATGTCTCATAATGGTTGGTCTAAAACAACAGAATTTCATATCAAGCCATCAAAATGTCTCAACTTAACATAATTCAACACTCACATGGGTGGATATGTATTATAGACCATATAGAAAGAATACTTGGCTATAGAGGTTGAACTTAACACATAAGTTATCTCCCCCAAGGAACAACTACATTGTGCAGGTGTTGGTCAACATGGACATCCTTCCAAAGTTCCCTTTATATAAGATGTTATAAGTAGAGACCATAAAAGAAGTATTGATAAAAATTAGTAACAAATTCTAGTATGTGCATATAAATAGTGAATAGAGAAATATAAATGTAAAATGGACAATAATAAGGTAAAAGCTCTCATCAAAGAGAGAGAGAGAAACAAATCATGATCACCACTAAAGGTTATTTCAATGAAACATAATAACAAGGTACAAATCCACAAGTGGTAAAATTTAGGGTTTAGAGGAATATGTATCATAAATGAGACCATAACTACTCAAAGTATTGGAAGACACATAATTTACATTTTATAAATGTAAAATATACCACGAAAGCATACAATGATTAACTAGGACACATAATCCATTAACAAATAGTCAAACATGAAGTTATTTACAATAGCAGTATAGATAGAATAATAATGATGGATAATATAACACTAAAATTTGGCCACTAGAACTATGTTTTGTGTTTTAATTGATTACTTAGCAGTTGAGTACCCCGATTTACTTCCCATACTTTATACTTGAATTTCTATATCACTTTCATTGAATATTGTGCAAAAAAAATCTTGCTATTTAGGTCTGACCCAAGTAGATAAGGACCACATTGTTTATCTAACAACACTATCTAATCATTTTGAATCACGTTGAAATATATTTTGGATTATAAAAAATGCAGCACTACAACTATTAACGAAGATGACAAATGTAATTTGTTGAAATGATAGAAGTTAAATATTATGTTTTTTTACAAACTAATGGACATTATTACTCTGTCATGCTTAGAGTTTGGGATCAAACAGAACTAGGGTGAGACTTGTGGAATTCAATTCAATAAGTAGACTTATTTGACTATGGGACACCGATCCTTTTGTCCCACTCGATCTGAGTCGTCGACCCAATGCAAGAACCACATGTGGGCATCCACTCATTTTCCTTGATGTCAGTTGTCAATGCAAACAATAATAAGAAGTTTTTTTATCAGTGCACCTTGTCACCTCCCCATTGACCCCTCATCACTTGCACAACCTCCTAGACTACCCCAAAGAAAAACTCCATGAATGACTAACTTCCTAGAGCCAAACTCCATCAATTATGGTGACCAATGGCCTGAAGGGATTGATAAGCTAGAGGCTAAATATAGTGGCCTCACCATACAAATTACAGTCCCAATGGCATTTCTAAGACTCACTTAGATGAAAACCTAACCCTAAGACCTTCTATGAATAGAACGACCATCTCATAGATGTATCACTCCTCCATAAGAAAAATGATCAATATTCTCATCAGATAGAACTCCTCATGCCAAGCTAACTCCTCTGAAAGCTTCTTGAAGATACGATGAACCTTTTTCCTCAATTCCTTGATAGTGAATTCGTCTCAAGAGTCATAGCCTACTCGTTCATCCCCTTTGGCCATCTTGAGTTCCCCATTGAACACTGGAATTCCACACTCTTCTTAACGACCATCACTAGAAACCTACCGACTTCAATTACCTCCTCCGATCACTAGGTACATCTCTTTAGTCTACAAACTCCTGACTACCACCATGGCCTTTCCTAATTATTCTAATAGGAGATTTGGAGAGGAGAAATGACCTCCTATCAACATTTATATTGAATCCATTGTGGCCTTTGTACTCTGTATAGGCAAAAGAGCTCAAGCGACCACCCAACTTGTACCCAAGAGCACCCAAAGCCTTGAAGATGACCCTTCATCAAGCTTCCCTATACTTTCGAGGTATCTCTCCCTCTTCTTTATGTTCTTCTTTCCTTTTATTAGATATTATATATTTATTTAGATTATGATACATTAGCTTAAACAAGTAAATATTATGATGGGGAAAATTAGAAGACACAAAGTAGATTAATTAGAGGCTAAATGGTTGTCTTTCCTATAGCTTGGCCAATTCATTTGTTTAATATATGTGGAAAATGTATAGAATTTTCATTAATAACAAGGAATGGTGAATCAGACAATCAAAAAATTGAAGTCCCAAATGACTTATCTTAGCAGATTTAATGTCTATTCCTACATAGAATGGTATTTGATTAATTTGCTTATAGAATAGTATAGAAGAAATGATTATAAATAGGATGAAAAACCAATTTAAATTTCTAAAATTGACTAGAGATGCCATTTTTTATAATATTCAAACTATTTTGATCCTTGATGACTATCTTTTGATATCAAATCATGTCTAACTTAAGTTCTTAATATAGTGAAATCATGGTTAAATATTATTATATGTGATAAAAATTGTGAAAAAAGAGATTAATGAGTTTATTTTTTATTTAATGATCATCATAATACTTCTTCCCTTGAAGCATAGAAATGTTAAAATTAATGAAATTAGAATCTCACCTCATATAATGGATGCATTTGTATGAGATTAGTAAGTAGGTATATGTCTGTATGAATAAACATGCCTGCAAAAATGGTAATGTTGAATAATGAATGTTTTTTCTGTGAATTAATGAGATGCTATAGCAACCAAATACACATATGTTAATGAATTCTCTACTAGGGTTTTTTTTTTGAATCGTCTACTAGGGTTTCTAATCATGGAGGAACTTTGACAATTTCACATAATCAAAGCCTAACGACTCAAATGGTAATAGATCTAAGTAGTTATACAATGCTATGTTGGGAAATTATAGCCCTAAACATGGATAGTAAAAACACATTGAAAAAATTAATCAACCATTTAGATCAAGATATATTGATTTATTTAGATAGAAAATTAGAAAGGAAGATCTTACTTTTAGTGAATTCTATTATTGTTTCAATTATGAATTTGGATGGGACTTTTCTTAGAATTACATGTAAAACTTCACTTGTTAGTAAATTCACCTCATTGCTTAGATGAATGATAACTTATGTGGGTAAATATAATTTATTAAAAAATAATGTGGATCTATTGCAATATAGAGGGTTATTAGAGAAAGTATATTAACTAGGAATTTTTGACGTTGATGAAGAAATAACTTGTAATATAATTATATAACTTTATATGAAAAAGACAAGTTTGTAAACATCTATTCCACCTATATGTTATCCCATAACTAAACCAATGATATTTTTGACTTTGGGAAAAAATAAATTACTAGGTGTTGCATCGTACCTTAGAATGAGTAAATGCATGCAATAACTACCACATGGACATTAATAGACATAAAATGAATCGTATGTTCCACTTTGTAAAACTAGAAACCGTAGAGTGAGAACTATGAAATCTTAGCAATGTGTTAATTTTAATATGTGAGAGTCATCTATATGATAATATAATGACACAATGAAGATATGACAATGGTGTTTATATATATAGAGTTAGGGTAGAATACACTCGAGTGTATTCAGAGCTGAATACACTCAAGTAGTTTTTCATGATACAATATTTTTTTTTCAAAAATCTAATCTATTGATCTTCTTAAACATCTTGTGAATTGCTCATATGCAATATTTGAGCACATTTGGACATTTATAGGTCAAGTTATGAAGACCGCAAAAGTTATGCATTTCAAATTAGTTTCACGCGTCGTTTTTGTTGCCCTTGGATGAGTGACTTACACTCATTCAAATGGGCTCAAAATTTGTATGTAGCCAAGTTGTAGTATGAAGATGAAGATCAATGGTTTACATTTTGCAAAATATAGTCTTGATATGCAAACACTCTTGAGTGTATTCGTGCGATCTGTACACTCGAGTGTATTCTAGCCTGACTCTATATATATTATATATGTATATATATATGTGTGTGTATATATACACATGTATGTGTGTGAGTGTTACGACCTCACCTTTCAGTAACCCCCAATTAAGGGAGACCAAGAGGTTGAAGCCACACCCATTAATCCTGGATCAAAGGTTCGACATATAACCATAAACAATTATTAAATTCTAATAGACTATACTGAAAATGGTAATAAAATTTTTCTTTGCATACCTTGAAAAGTTGAGAACAAACTAACTTCTAACCTCAGCTGAACTATTCTATCTAATTCATCCTTGTTCTTTAATTCTTGAATTCACAAGGTGTCGCTTTACTGTTTGTATTTTTCATTGTACCTAAAACGCCGACAAACAAAACGTCGGTCAGCCGAAGCTGGTATGTGGAGGAAACAGATAATGTTCAACTATGTTAACAATATAATCATTCAATTAATCATTTAACAATCAAGATTACATTTTAAGCCATACAACTCAATCCATACATATTCTCAAACTCTGGGTTGTCCCTACAGTGGACATGAATATCACCTCTCTTTTAGTTAATAGAGTCGCATGGCACTATCCGAAGATAGCCCAATATCTAACTCATTATGACTTGATGGTCCTATCTCCATGGTATCCATGTACTAAGTCAACCATAGACCTGATGGACCTACCCAATAGGTAGCCATGTACTAGGTCATCCATAGACCTGATGGACCTACCCAATAGGTAGCCATGTACTAGGCCTTTCTCTAACCTGATGGATCTACCCAATAGGTAGCCATGTACTAGGTTAGCTATTATGCCACAGAGAGAACCAGGATCTGAGTTTATAGGCATATACATTAAGTGATAGTCATAGTCACTTTATAATTGCAATATGAACATCCAAAAAGTTTAGTTGCAATCAATGCGATTAATAGTCTGAGAAACCATCAGAAAACTAAGTCGTTATTCATAAGTAACCACATACCTGTCTTGGAGATGTCAAGAAACAATTTATCCAAATCCAACTAGATGTCCAATCAAGCAAGCCAATCAATCAATCAAGCAAACATTGATCCTGAAAACATGTATAATGTCTAATTGTCACAAGCATATCCCAAACAACTCCTTATTGACCTGGGACACCTTTCTAAAGTTTCTAAGTCTCATTAGGACGCATTAGGGTTTCTTAGATCAATTTCTCAAACTTTATCCTTTTTAGGTCAACAAACCCTAAAACAACTTTTCCACTCATAAAAACCCTAATTACTCAAATTATCCACATTAAGGATCTTTTATGCTCAAATTGTCTTAAGATCATCACATCTCTATTTTATTCTTGGATTTACACAATTAAACCATATAAAAGACATATTCATCAAAAATAGGGTTTTCAAGCTTATTAATGCATAATCATGCACGAAACCCTAAAAAGATCATATTTTTAAATCCTATTTTCTCTTTCATTAACAACATGTTAATATCAGCTTGAATTATCTATCTATCACCAAATCTAAGGGTTTTTCCTTAATTGAATCATTAAAGATGATAAATTTATGCCCTTTTCAAATTTCATGCATATTTAAGCACATAAACTCTAAATTAGACTAATCATGTGCAAAGTTATTCCTTTTTGAACATTATGTACCTTTTTACATTTAACAGGTTATCATCAACTCTAAAGATCCATTAAACCCTATTATACACATTAAACATATCAAAATAGGGTTTCTTAATCTTTAATTCATTAAAGATGATGATTTACACTACTTTTTGCATAGAAAGAGAAATTAGCTTCTGATCATATTTTTATTGAATTCCCCTCGTTCTGAGGATCAATTTTCATATAAGATTTGTCTCAATCCGAGCTACGGTTCATTAGTTATGAATTTTGTAAAAATACTTACTTTTGGACCAATCACATTGCGCCACATAGGCCTTTCCATGCATCGAACTCGGTTTCTTGAAAACATAACGAAAGGTCTGTTATGCCCTCCCTTAAGTCGATTGCTGTTGTATCTCATGGAGGGTATTTTCGTCAAAAACCCGCCCGAGCTTCTCCTACCTCACGAGCAACCCTAGGCTGCCGCCTGCAGCGGCGCGGGGGAGCTCTTCTCCTCTAATCCTAGTCTCCAGAGCATCGGCGATGGTCCTCCAACCTCTGCCTCCCTCCGCCATGCTCCCGCGCATCCGATGGAGCCTCCTACACTCAGCCACGGTGGCTGGCCTTCGCTGGCTGAGCCTATCATCTGCGGCCGGCCTGGCAGGCTATGCTGCAGATTACTTTGCGATGGTTGCGGCCTGGGAAAGGTGGAAAACCACCCTCGACCCTAGAGGCAGCTTCGTGCCTCGCCCAAGCTCACACAGTAGCTGCTAAAGTCCTTGAAACCGCCATGTGCTCACTTGGTTAGGGTTAGCATGGAAGAAGAGAGAGAAGAGGTTAGGGGAACGTGGGATTCTCTCTCCCTTAGAACTAGGGCTCTACCCCTTATATAGGGGCGAGAAACGAAGCCCTAGATATGCTTATACTCGACTCAATGAGTCCTAATCAAAAGGAATCATATTCCTTTTAGGAGAAGTATCCTTCTCACTCCTCATCATCCTTTTGTTATGCTCTATTATTTGAGTATGTTGGAAATTAGAAATTCCTCTTTCTTATCCTCTTTATCCTTGCTCTTCAAACCTTAGGCACGAAATCCTATTTTCCTTTAATAGAAATTACCTTCTTTTTAGCAATACCACATAATATATTAATTGTATACTCACATTATCTTCATATTTTCTATTATGGGTATTTTCTCTTTCTTCTTTTATTCATTGGGCTCCTTGGACCCCAAAGAATTCTAATAATTCGAAATTCTATTTATTGGCTACCTATTACCTTCTAGATGCATCTTTATGCTTTATTTCCCATTATCATGTGTATTTCTTATTAAAATATCTCTTTTTGAGGATTTCTCTTTATTTCTCTTTTATTTTCCTCATTGATATTCCTTTTATCATTAGGAATCCTTGGGATACTAAATTCCACTAAGGATCTCCTAATTACACCTTTTTCCACTTATTTCTAACATTTCAACATTATTTTCAATCTCTTTCTTATTATAGAAATACTTAATTAAACTTTTCTTTTCTTATTGCCTTCTTTTGTAAATTTGAACTCCTTGGAATCCAAGGAACTCAAAAGGCACGAAATCCATCCTTGGATTACATCTTTTTGCCTTCTAGAGGTTTCTACCTCTTTCTATTCTTCAACTATTCAATTATTCATTTACTAATTGAATTTTCTTTGTTATTTCCTTGTTATTGGGCCCCATAGCCAATAAAGCCCACAACACAAACATTAAGGCTATTGTAAACGAAATCCATTTATTTGAAGGAAATTATATCATTATTTGTTCAAATATATTTAATATGAGAAATTACATTTCTCACCAATTTGTAATTAGAGATGCCTATACTTCTAATCATGCTTATGAAAATGCTCGTGCTTATGTTATTAGCGCTGCTTATGATATTGATCTGTTCAAACTGTTATACATGCTAATGTTGTTAGATATGCTTATGATGCTAGACTTATTCATGTTATTAGAGATAATATGCTACTAGACTTGCTTATGCTAGTTATGCATATGCTAATGAATCTCGTATATGGTTAATTAGGCAAATGACGATAGTTAGCTTGATGATGATAATTGTTATCATCTCCTTTATGTATTTTTTTAATCATCAGTGTTGCTGATCCTACTTGTTATATCTGATTAAATTTCTTAAAACTATTTAATTATTTAAAATGTTGTAATCAATAAGAATTGTTGGAGGTTATATCTCTTGCTGGAACATGGGTCTCACCCTTGTGGTTCACCACATCTTTTTAGGTAATCAGCAGTGACGACAACCAAACTGTGGAAAGTAATGAATCTTTAAGGAAGTTGATTAGATGTCTAGTCTGTCCTAGATTCATCCCTATACTCTCAGGTCCAGGCAGGAAAGGTTTGTATATGGTGTTTCAAATGAATTGGAATTTTGTTATCATGTTAGTGCTTATTTGTGTGACATATATGGATATTGTTCTCATGTGTATATATGTTGTGGATAAGGTGATAGACCAATTTGTATCAAATTTTTTGCATAGTATGGCTACAAGAAAGATGTTGGGCTCTTATGCAAATGTTTTTAAGTGGCTGTTGATGTTGAAATTGGTTTTACTTTACACATATTTTTGGGTATGTGATTAATTAGTAATTTCATTGTGTTTTATGTTTTGAGTAATCTTGTTTAGTGTAACGGGTTCTCACAAATTGGTATCAGAGCTTTAGGTTCACTGAGTCTATAGAGACACTAGGACTTAGGACTAGGATGATGTCTAAGTTAGGAACATGACACAAAAACATGGTGCATACTACCTAATCTGTGATGTCCCTGGATTTTCTAAAACTTAATCTAATGTGTGATGTCCAAATCAAACCCTCACCTCAGCGAGAATCCCAATTTAAACACCACACACTAGGCTAAGAAGAAGAAAATCAGAGGAAGTCATAAGGAAACAATAGTAGCACATGTACATGAACAATAATAAAACCATAAACACATGTTCACCATTCAACATATAATTACAACATGAATTGTTACAACATTTGATATTACACATTCAACAACAAACTTCTACATATACATGTACTACAACTAAACAACAGGATCTTAAGACAATAGGTCCACTTGTACATCAGCTCGCCACACAACTCTCAACTATACTAGATCTTCAAGCATAACCACAACCTAAACAAAGATTACATGTGGTACACGTCAGCACAATATTCAAGAATATTTCACTCAGTACGCCTATGTGTCTTTTATATACCTCTCATCATATCTTGGCAATGAGATAAAACCAATACTTGGTAGTAATAGACGAATATAAGAAAATCATATACTTGCACAAAGATATTCATTAGTAAAAGAGAACACATATTTTAATCACATTTCCATCATATATCTTGTACATCTGTCCCTAGGGCTTTGATGTTTTTAGGCCTTATGATCTACCCCCAAGGAGTTTGTGATCATTGTACATGTGATCTACCCCCTAGGAGTTTGTGATCACTCTAATGCACTATACTACCAAAGAGTTTAGTGTTATCATATGATGGATCAATTTTTTATGTTTCATGCATTCATAGCAATAAGTATGGAAATTCAAGAAACATATCATACAAGACAATCATTTCAATCAATACCATATGTGAAATCTTTACTACAATATAACACAAGCATAATGTATAATAAGCCAAGAAAGAGGTAATGGCGTACCTTGATCAAGAACAAACCTAATCATGATATCCACATGTCATCTAAATCATGGTCAACCCTGATTAAGACAAGACCACATATCACCATCAGGTTCTCATCTTAACCCTAGTTAGGTCCATTTTAGGGTTTACTTATCTGATTATGATATTCTCATGATTACTTGTATTCTTGCCTTAGATTTATCTTACTGTTATCATTTTCCAGATTATGGTTCATCAATTGGATATACTCATGTGTCACATTATTATGTGAAAATACTTAACATAATGTCACATTCATTAACCATATTATAGTTACATCACATGTATTAAGGGTCATCCTCAAGTAACATGAATTCTATGCATCTAACTGATATCAAAGTTCCATATTAACTGATCAAAGTTCCACATGAATTCTATGCATCTAACATGAATTCTATCCTCAAGTAAAGGATTCTTAGAAGCTCCACAGTGCCTCTAGATCTCCATCCCCGTGAGCTCACCGCCGCATGCGGCTACTGCAATGGAGAAGAAGAGGCAAAATAGCTCTGGATCTCCACAATCCAAGATAGAGAACCATAAAGCATCACAAGGTCTTCAGAGACTCAAACACACCCTGGAAAGCAATGGGTAACCACTATTTATAGCCCCCGAGCTTGGTCCTCTTCTCCGGCCATGGACCACCTCGTCTACCATGAAAACCACCATGATTGTCAATGAAAATGATGGGGTTAGACTTCCTTAAACTCTTGCTTGCTTCATCCTTCTTCGTCCTCCTCAAAGTACCCTTCTAACGACTACTACGTCTATTCTATACTCCCAGCCATCAGCTGCTCACCGCGGGGAAGAGCCTGTGAGAAACGTAGGCTCGTTCTCACTACTCACTTGGTCATTTGACCCACCCAGGGTGTCGGTCAGTTCGTACTGAGGGGGTGAGTCCAAATTCCTAATCACTTCTCCCCATCACCCCACAATCTTAGGGAGTGGCCGCTGAGATGGGTGTGGGGTAAACTGCCCCACTACCTTGCTCTAGCCACAAGGTAGGGGATGGCTTGCGGTCCATCAATCTTCAATCCAATGGTCTGAGTGAGTCCCTCACTTAAGCCCATCTGTGACTCATTCAAACTAATGGTCCAAGCCGCCAGATCAGATATGGATGGCCAAGATTTGCCCACACAGGCCCAGCCAAGACCATGGGGCGTGTGACACTTATTAATGATCAACACTTAGGTCCACAAATCATCCAAAATAGACATTATTTCCCAAATTTAAAACCTCCATAGATCCCTCTAGGGTACTCCAATTGCCACCAATTGCCACCAAATGCTAACCATAGCTTCCTCCCAACTCAATCTACCTTGTACACGAATTTGGTGTCCAAATTCTATTGTTTGATCACTGAATAAAATACCTCAAAGGCATGAACTTAGAGACCTTAGTCATTATATCAACCTCCATTAACACTCAAACTTTACCAAAACATTTATAACTCTTAAGATAACTCAACATTCATGAATTCACTTATGTCATTGGACAATTAAAGATTCCAAAGGTCCACTCCATCACATCCTACACACCATAAAAGACATTTCATCCTCAAAATTAAACCAGAAATCCAGTCCTTCACATCATATACATATTAAAAGAAATTTCATCCTCAAAATTAAACCATCATCTTACTTCAAAGAACTTCATTAATTTCTAGGGCACCACTCTATGTGTAACATATCCAAAAACAAAGCCCCAGAATCATATCCAAACCACTATTAGGACGTTTTAAAACATCTAGGGTGAAACACCTCTTCATTAAAGATTGAAACAATGACTTAGACATTCTGGTTATGTCATGACATATCTCATATGTTAGGGTTTCATCCTTATCTTTACTCATGCATTAGGATTCTCACATCATATTACCTTGTTCTAAAGGAGTTAGATAAAGTTAGCCCATTATATCAAGGTGTCATCAACATTTTATTGAGCTAATTGTTAGAACATTTTCAACATTAACATAAGCCATTTAGGAGGGAGTTAACTGTAGTTAACCCACTCTATCCATCTAGATCATATCAAGGTGTCATAACTGTTATGTTATGCTAACTATCAAATTATATTTTTCGTCTTTGTTAAGCACTAAGATTACCTTCTCATGTATTGTGCTTCATTCATATGATCTTATTTTATTGCTCGTAATAAATTGCAACATTTATCAGTGATTTCATTACAAGATTAATTAACAATATTATGTCATCACTATTCATGTAACATGTATCACTCATGTCATCGCATTGTACATTCTCGTATTAGGTTGTAAACTCTATTAGAGATTCATCATGAGATTAGCCAACTATTCACATTATCATCGTTTCTCATGTATATGGTTAATCACTTATGCATTGATATCTATCAAACTATACTCATTGTCCCATCATGACATATTTACTTATATCATATTATAAGATAAGATCGCATTCTTACTTATGTTATATCATGGTTGTACTAAACCAACTTATATGAGTGGCTCCTAAAACATATATCAAAACTTTATCTAGCCCAAATGTCAACCCTTATCACGAAGATAGTGCATTGCTCAGTCTCTCTGAGCTAACTCAACTCTATGAGTATTCATAAGCATATACTTTATATTTCCTAACTCAATTTAGGGTTCTCAGATTACCTCATTGGCACTAGTGATAGCCTTCTAAGCTCTATCCGTATAGGCACAAACCAAACCACAACATGATACGACATACCCTTCATAGGTCTCTATCCATGACATATGCTTAATTAAAAGTCTCTTTATATATACACCACTAGAGTCCTACATGGGAAACCACCAACCTGAGCATGAGGCTTTACAAAACGAACATAGTTACCTCCTCTAAGGTCTTGGGACTCTCTCCCTCACCCAGATGGTCAGTTATCATATCTCCTTGTTCACATATGCACATATAACTAGCCTCTCTCTAACTCTAGGGTTTGGTCCTCCCAAGGACATATAGGGTTCAACAAGACTATAGGAATCATGCATAAAGAGATTCAACTCAATCACTGAGGAGTATTCTAGTTTAGGAGATATCATAATACATATTTCTCAAAATTCTCATATCTTAGAGTTTAGGTTCTCTGACCTTTTCCCTGTGGGTCTAACTCTCTCTAGAGTTAACCCTATAGCTTGTCCTAACACTAGAGGTCCTCCTTTGTAAAAGAGCTTGAGGCTCATACTGACTCACAACCTTGTCTTAGCTTAACTTATCTTATCTCATAAAATCCTAGTTACTTGCATCATCAAAACTCATCTTGCATCCTCAAAATGGAACCTTAAACCTTAAAGACAACATTGATCATCATAAACCTCTTATATCATCTATATAAGACTTGCATCATAACATCAAAACTTATTTCACCTATTTCATCTATCATATATTCTAACAAGGCTCTAGACATCTAATCTAGAACTACTCTCTCTTCTAGAATGATTTCATTCACTTTCAATTAGGTTGCATGACTACCTCCTACTCATACATTTATGGGGACACATTTTTGTAATACATATATATAATAAAATAATGTACCATTTTTCTCCAATAAAACAAGCGTCAGAGAAAACTATCAAGGTTCGATCCAATTGGAATCAAAAACCACATCTAGAAAATGAGTGTCCCACACATAGTAGAGAGTACAGTTCCATGAAAACTAGTGAAAAGGGTGAGAACATGGTGTAGACTAGTGTATCTACTCCAGACAATGAGCACCATATGTCCAGGGTTTCTCTTCCCTTGATGTACTTCATTTCCAAACAATGCAATGTCCCATACCGCTACATTATCAAGAAAGAACAACATCTACAGACTTGATATACAACAAGCACTAGTCTACACCTAGTTCTCCGACATATAGGTGCTAACCTAGAGGCTAGGTCGGATCTAGTCTCTAAAAGATGATCAATCTAACCCTAAGGATTTTTATGTTCAAGGTTCTTTTCTTTTGAGTTGCATAATGGGAAAATGTCAAGCTTTGCTATTGTTCATGCTCTGAAACCACCTATGACGTCACCAAATTTTCTAAAACTTAATCTAATGTGTGATGTCCAAATCAAACCCTCACCTCAGTGAGAATCCCAATTTAAACACCACACACTAGGCTAAGAAGAAGAAAATTAGAGGAAGTCATAAGGAAACAATAGTAGCACATGTACATGAACAATAATAAAACCATAAACACATGTTCACCATTCAACGTATAATTACAACATGAATTGTTACAACATTTGATATTACACATTGAATAACAAACTTCTACATATACATGTACTACAACTAAACAACAGGATCTTAAGACAACAGATTCACCAGTACATCAGCTCGCCACACAACTCTCAACTATATTGGATCTTAAAGCATAACCACAACCTAAATAAAGATTACATGTGGTAAACGTCCGCACAATATTAAAAAATATTGTACTGAGTATGCCTACGTGTCTTTTATATACCTCTCATTATATCTTGGCAATAAGATAAAACTAATACTTGGCAGTAACAGAAGAATATAAGAAAAGCATATACTTGCACAAAGATATTCATTAGTAAAAGAGAACACATATTTTAAGCACACTTCCATCATATATCTCATACATCTGTCCCTAGGGCATTGATGTTTTAGGCCTTATGATCTACCCCCAAGGAGTTTTTGATCATTGTACATGTGATCTACCGCGTAGGTGTTTGTGATCACTCTAATGCACTATACTACCAAAGAGTTTAATGCTATCAAATGATGGATCAGATATTTTATGTTTCATGTGTTCATAGTAATAAGTATGGAAATTCAAGCAACATATCACACAAGACAATCATTTCAATCAATACCATATGCCAAGTCTTTACTACCATATAACACAAGCATAATGTATAATAAGCCAAGCAAGAGATAATGGCATACCTTGATCAAGAACAAACCTAATCATCATACCCACATGTCATCTACATCCTAGTCAACCCTGATTAATACAAGATCACATATCACCATCAGGTTCTCATCTTAACCCTAGTTAGGTCCATTTTAGGGTTTACTTATCTCATTATGATGTTCTCATGATTACTTGTATTATTGCCTTAGATTTATCTTACTGTTTTCATTTTCCATATTATGGTTCATCAACTTGATATACTCATGTGTCACATTATTATGTTACCATACTTAACAAAATGTCACATTCATTAACCATATTATGGTTACATCATATGTATTAAGGGTCATTCTCATGTAACATGAATTCTATGCATCTAACTTATTTCAAAGTTTAAGATCAGCTTCTAGTTACGGATATAAGAGTGTTTTGTAAATTTCATCATTTATTGAGCATGTATGCATTAATTTCATTATCTTTAGTGTTATTAGCCCTAATTAACAACATGAAGCAAAATACATAATTTCGTACATCAATATTATAATTATTGATATCAGATGAATTATAAGTATGAATATGTATTTACTGACATGTTCGCATAATTTTAGGACATCATTTGATATTTATTATCCATCATACGAGCTTTTCACCACTTACATGATATCACTATTATTAGTGCATCAATGCCTAATATTATGCTTTCTTTGTGTTCTACTCATTTTTTGAGAATTTTAGTACCTTACTTGTATTTTTCTAATAAGCAGGCTATTTATTATGAATTATGCAAGATTAGTGGAATTTACCTTATTGTGGCCAATCGGTGGTGCCACGACGTGGACACCATGGGGACGCTACTTTGATGGGTTCTGACTTATTCAGATCTCTAGACCGGGTTCACTTTTTCTTCCATCCGTCTCTGGTCCCCTGCGAGTCTAAAGCCTTTGTGCACCCTCTGTTCTTTGCGGGACATGCAGCTTTCGTGGCTGGCGCAACCCCGGCAAGCAATCAGCAGAGGCACAGAGCTCATCATCAGCTACTAAGGCCACCATTAGCTTTGACAGAATCCTCCGCACCTCCAAGGATTCTCAGAAGCTCCGCAGTGCCTCTAGATCTCCATACCCGTGAGCTCACCGCCGCATGTGGCTTCCGCGGTGGAGAAGAAGAGGAAAAACATGTTTGGATCTCCAAAATCCAAGACAGGGCACTATAAAGCATTACAAGGTCTTCAGAGACTCAAACACACCCTGGAAAGTGGTGGGGAGCCACTACTTACAGCCCCCGAGCTTGGTCCTCTTCTCTGGCCATGGACCACCTCATCTACCATGAAAACCACCACGATTGTCTACAAAAACGATGGGGTTAGACTTCCCTACACTCTTTCTTGCTTCATCCTTCTTCGTCCTCCTCAAAGTACCCTTCTAACAGCTGCAACTATTATTCTATACTATGGGCCATCAGCTTCTCACCGTGGGGGAGAGCCTGTGAGAAACGTAGGCTCGTTCTCACTGCTCACTTGGTCATTTGACCCGCCCAGGGTGTCAGTCAGTTCGTAGTGAGGGGGTGAGTCCAACTTCCCGATCACTTCTTCCTATCACTGCCACAATCTCAGGGAGTGACCGCCAAGATGGGTGCGGGGTAAACTACCCCACTACCATGCTCTAGCCGCAAGGTAGGGGATGGCTTGCAGTCCATTGATCTTCAATCTAATGGTCTGAGTGAGTCTCTCACTTGAGCCCATCTGTGACTCATTCAAACTAATAGTCCAGGCCACCAGATCAGATATGGATGGACAAGATTTGCCCACACAGGCCCATCCCAGACCAACGGGCGTGTTACACTTGTTAATGATCATCACTTTGGTCCACAAATAATCCAAAATACACATTATTTCCCAAATTTCAAGCCTCTATAACTCCCTCTAGGATACTCCAATTGCCACCAAATTTTAACCATAGCTTCCTCCCATCTCAATCTACCTTATACATGAATTTGGTGTCAAAATTATATTGTTTGATTGCTAAATAAAATACCTCAAAAGGCATGAACTTAGTGACCTTAGTCATTATATCAACATCCATTAACACTCAAACTTTACCAAAACATTTATAACTCTTAAGATAACTCAACATTCATGAATTCACTTATGTCATTGGATAATTAAAGATTTCAAAGGTCCACTGCATCACATAATCTCAATACTTGGGTTCCCTAGCTAGGTATTCAATTATTGAAGAAAAGGTAAGTATGGAACTCTTATTGATTACTATGATCAAGTAGTCAATTTGAAACAATCTAAAGAGCATAATGAATCATAAATCATGGTGCAAATAACTCAATATTACCTCCAAAGAAGATGAGGATTACAACATTATCTATCAAAACTTGAATTGTCGGTAACTATAAGAGAAAGATACAACACCATGAAATTTAAATATGAATCCAAATAATCAAAAGAGGAGTTCTTAAAGATGAAATTCAAGAAGATAGTAAAGTAAAAGACCGATAAGTTTGTGCTTATAAAGTGATTCGAGGTATGAAATTCACATAAGATGGAGAGAACTCCTATGATAAGTATCAAATGAAAAGATGAATGGGAACAATGACAAAGAAATAAGGTGGAACTTGAGTTAATCTCAGACCAACCTATGTGTGTAATAAAGTGTTAATGTAAAATCAGCATGGCATGTGAAAAAAATTAAGGGAGATGATCTCAGTTTAATGAAGAAAATGTGGAATATGATGAATTACATGTCGATAAGTGGTTAAAATACATAATAAAATAAGAGAACATACCTAAGTGTGATAAATAGTCATCAAGGAAGGAGTAATAAGATATGTTAATCATGATGATTCCTATGCTAATGGCAAGGAACCCAAAATGAAAAAGGTAAAATGATACATAAGAAGTTGTAACCTGCATAATGAAAATAGAATTGGTTACCTTTTTTCTAGTGACCCTTGAATAATGCTTCTGTGATGTGGGAAGTGTGTTTCCCTTTGTGCCCTTTCTTTCTAGTACACATATTTCAAGTGGATCATTTCCACTTGGTATGTGTGGATTTGTTGTAAACATTAGGGTGGACAACTCGTTATAGCATAAGGTTTCTTGGACTATGGTTCCAAGATCATAAAGTTTGTGATGAGTTTGCTTTTGAGCCTTCCAATAATTAGGAAGACTTCTCTTATATGTCTTAAATTTTTTTTCTGTTGGTAAGAGTAGATGAGATAAGGATGTGAGTTCCTTATAGCACATGAGGTGGATACTAAGGTAATGAATCCTTGTATCCAAGATGTATCAACAGTATCAGAAGTATGTGAAGGTTGGAGATGTTTATTAAATGAACATTCCAAGTATTCATCTCCCTTAGAGAGAGAGAGTTGATGATGACCCTATAAATGTTGTTTGGAAGGAAAAACAAAAGTGATTCTATAATGTTGTGTATGGTTTCGTGATAGCTGGACTAGACCACTATCAAGGATAGATGGTTTGTTGATCAGTAGACATGTGCTACCATGTTCCTTTAAGATAAACCTAGGATCAAATATCAATGCATAAGAGTTAGAGTGGATTACATAAGTTACATGACCATGATGAGCTTAGGGTTATGTCCTTTAGACTAACCACTGTACCAATAGAATTTATGAATAAGAGGAATAGAGTGTTCAAGTCATGTCTTACAAGTTGTAGAAAGCTTTGAATGATGACATCTCAAAGTATTTCATAAGTGGTTAGTAACAAGGCTCCATACGGATTATGGTCGGACATCACGACGTTTCTGGTTGGTCAACATCTTTGTGAAACCTTAACAATAATGAAGCAATTGTACTTATGTATGACAAGTCTAGAAAGAGTGAGTTGGGGTTGAATGAACTATCCTCTTGGAGTTCTAATACCTCTATTACGTGTGTTGTAGGAATCCTGATAAGATGAGTCATTGTTCTACCTCTAACAAGGTCAATCAGGAAGTTATATTTATTAATGGTTATAGATAGGTGTATGATTCTTCAACAAAATAGATGGTCAGTTCACCATTGAGATGATTAGAGAATCCTCTAAAAACATACACCTCATAGTTCTTGAAATTTTTGAGATGGCTACCTGGTTGATTAAGTGGTCAATTACAACAACCATTAAAGGAGCATAGAGATGAAACCTTACAAAAGTTACATATGATAAGAAATACATGTTGTTCCATGTTTGGTAAGAGACGGTAAGTATGGCCTCTGACTAATGTGTGATACAAAAAATAGAATAGTTTTGGATGACAATAGAGTCCCAAAGTTGGTAGGTACTACCAGACCTGTACAGGTGGTACAACAATTCCTATGCTAAACAAAGATGACACATACAGAAGTTGAGGGAAAAGAATATGCCTTCTATGTGAATAATATGACATCATCATGAGATGAAAGTTACCATGTGTAAGATTGGGTATGAGGTCCATGAGAAGTATTTATCTTTGTTTACCTTGGATTTCGGGGGCAAAATCCCTATTAGGGGTTTATGGTTGAGAAACCCTTGACCTTGCTTAAAGTGTTTAACATACTGAATTACCATATTATAGTTCGTATAACTATAATATAACATTGTTATATCCTTAGTTATCATGTGACAAACTTAAATTTCAAGTTTGGTCCAATTTGGACATTGTCTGAGAAAATTATGCAATTTTATGTACATTTTGAACTTTTCTGCAATTTACCCAATTGGGAGGTTTTTATTGCAATTTGTCACATGAAGTATGTTCCTTAGATGTTCATCATCACTCTTGAGATTTTTGAGCCTTGGGGGTCCTCGTTGAACCTTGGTCCGAAGGTGTTTTCTTTAAGGGTATTTTAGGGTTTACCCCTTTATGGATGAACTATCTTTAGGACCTATCAACTAATGCTTTATTTGTTTTGCTTGGAAATTCAAGAAACGAGGGATAAGCAGGTATATATGTTATGTGGGTCATCTACTTGTGTGGATTCTTGTATATTCTTAATAGTTTAAGGCCATGAACACTTGGAAAGATACTAGGACTTCAACTTTTTCTTTTTCTTTATCTTAAAGTTTTATATACCTATCCTTAAGCACCCAAATGAACCATTTACTCTATACAACTTCTCTCCTTCTATTAACCTCATTCTCCATCTATTTGACTACAAAGTTCCTATCCAAGGAAGAAGAAAGTGGGGATCTTCTTGGTAAAAGCATCTAGGGTTGCAATTGACTTCCTTTAGGGGTTTCTAAAGCTCCTTCCTAGTGATATTGACCTAAAAGTGTAAGTTTTCCCTTATTTACTCCGTTTATTTCTTTGTTATCCTTCCTCCTACCTTTCTCCAGGTCTAAACCTTGATGTTCCATTGTATACATTTCTCTAAAGCACTAAAACCCTACCTTTCTTGCTCCTTATGCTTAGGGTTTGCTTCTTTGATGGAGACAGGTGCTAGATGGACAAGTTCACAGCTTATGCTTGGATTTTATACCCTACCTTCTCATGTTTTATTCTGTTTGGGATTTTGTCTTCTAATTAGAAGCAAGTTTTATAACTTTCTCCACATTTGTTTCTTACCATAAGCTTGCTAGCTCATGTCCTTGCTTGAAAATGATGATCCATGCACTAAAAAGCTATGCTTGACTTGGATTTCAATTTTTATAATGTTCGCTGTTCTGATTTCAGTTCTATATGAACATGTATTTATGTGTATATTAATCCTAAGGTATAATATGACTTGAATCAGGTTGGTTTGACAACCTATGGGGCTTAGCACCTATCTACCAATGGTCAATTTTAGGGTTTTAAGCTGATTTCTTCTATAAACCCATGACATGATGGTGGTACCATTGCAACAACCATATGGTGTTGTGTTCATGATAAATTATGGTGGTAACCAAGGTTTTCAACTGATGTTCACCCCTTAGGTTATGTTTAGGCCTAATTATAAGATTAATGATCAACAACTAAGTACCCTAATGATGCTATCAATCAATGGTGACATTAGCTTGATATTTGACGGTGATTAATGAATATAGTGTTGATCTAACAACCTATGGTGACTTAATGGTTACTAGAGACGGTGGATCAGGTCTCCACAACCTATGATGAGTTAATCATGTATATGTATCATCAATTAAGCCTTAAACCAATGGTTTCTTGGGTCATTTGATGAAATGGTCGGACCTATACTCCAATTGATGGTTTCAATATATGAACTTGACCTAATGGTTAAGATCTAATGTTTCTTCATCCAATAAATTGTAATGATTACTAAATGTAATATTTTTGTCCTAATAAAATGATTTAAATGGTTTCCTTTATGAGATCAACTGAAGAAGCTCATTTACCAACGGCTTGTTTTAAATAAACAATCGTTTGTGGGTTTTACCCTCCTCTCAATGGATCTTTTTATGTTGTTAATCAAGGGATGTCTAGGGTTATGGTGACTCTCTCTAGATCACAACTCAATGACTTAATAGGTAGTTTGTTCAAGATGTTTACTTATGTAAGTGACCAACGACTTTACCTTTTCAACATTTAATGGTTAGAAGTTGATGCCTCAATATTCCCATTGTTTTGGGTGAAGTGTATAGCGTAATGTTATGATTCTAATGATGAGAATTTGATGGTTCAATGCCTTAAACTTGCAGTATTACCCTTGCCCTCGTATGATTATGATTTATAATCACCATAATGAATTTATTGGTAACCCTAATGAGGTATAGTTTGTTATATCTAGCTTTAATATAATTAAATAATGGTAATTGGGTATGAATAGTCCTTGAATGATTGATACAATCATGGAGTACTCTCTTATTGTTGTTGAAACCCTATTATGCTATATCCCACTGGTTACACATTGATTTATGTGTGGGTTCATAGTTGAGAATAGTATGGAATGTGATGGTGATGCATTGCATTATGCATCCATGATCCATTGGGGATGTCATGAGTTAGGGTTTGGGAATGAGTGTTCACTAGTAACATTAAATAATTTATCTCATTGAACTGAACTCTAATGCAAATAGATAAAAATGAGTATTCATGTTTAACCTTCTTATATGATGGCATGATGGTGAAATAACCTCCTTAATATGATCATAACCTTAATGTGTTAATTTGTGGTTATCATAGTCACATGGCTGATACTTTCTTATGCTAAACATGTGCATTATGAATATGATGAGGGTTAATCATATCTAGATTATTTGCATGTTGATGTAATAAAGAAATATTCTTAATGTTAATACAACCCTACTGTGATTGTTTAAGAATCTCTCCTAGCTCATTAATGCAATATTGTGCGGATTTGGTGTATTATATGTAAGTGATGTTGTTGATCCTTGTTATAAGGCATGGAAAGATAGTGATGTTCTTGTAGGGAATAGTATGATGGTCTTAATGACCTTTGGGCATGGTTGAGCCCTAAATGAGGTGTAATCCTCTTGGGTTTATAAAGGTTGATACCATGTGATATTGTGAAAATAATTTATATTTTTTGATAGTTAGATGACTAGTGTGGTCTCATGAATGGCAAGGGAATAGTACCATGTGATGATGAAATGAGAAATTATGTTCACACATTTTATATCTTTTGAAATTGTGATACATATATGCTTGCTAGAAGTGAATTAGGTTTTGTATGTCCACTTGTTTGATGCAGCCTTAATTCACCCAATTGGCATAACTAATCAAGTGGAACTCTAATCATGTAGTGCCCTATGTCATAGAGCCATCTTCAGTGTCATAACTTGCTGGATGGTATAACGAGTATTCCCAAGGGAAACTTGGAGCACATATTGTTGAGTATGTGGGGGTGAAAAGTTGAGGATATATCATTGTCATCCACAATGCAGGTTATGGAGGATGGATATAGTCATGCCGCAGACATTTGATGTGATTGAAGACAACTGTGGTTGTACCTCAGATTGGAGGGTTTTGTATACCCTGGTTTCTAGTGTCGTGACCTGTACCAAGGGTGGACTAGTGGTTAGTAGCTTGACTATATGTCACTGTGGTGGAAGCTTTGACTGATGCCTTTTTACTCGTACTGACTGAGGGGAAGAGATCTTAGGATACTGACACTCCTAGATCTTTTACATAACTGAATAGCCCTTCACATGGGTCAGTTGGACTTTGGATGGTACGATCAAATTACCCAAGGCATAATAAAAGATGTAATACAACCATATAGCATATCTATTTAGGGTTATGCACGACGCTTCACATTGAATGATAACCCTTTTTTGTTCTCTTTACATAAAGTTTATGCTTAGTGTAATTAATAGATAGTAGATATACTTATATTGTGGATATACTTAAGATTGTGAATGTGTACATACAGTAGCCATGCTTATGTTGATATCTATACTGATACTACTGATTATAATTATGATGCTAGCTATATCATGTTGTTAGTTATGTTTAGCATGCTAGCCATGCCTCTGTAATTAGAAACTGTTAGACATGCTAATGTTTTTAGATATGCTTCTGATGCTAGACTTATTCATGTTAATAGAGATAATATGCGTCTAGACTTGTTTATGCTAGTTACACATATGCTACTGAATCTCTTATACATTTAATAATGCAAATGATGACAATCAGCTTGATGAGGATAATTATTAATAGTTGCTTTATGTATTTTGTGAATCATCAGTGTTCTTGATCCTATTTGGTATATCTGATTAAACTGCTTAAAACTTTTTAATTATTTAACATGTTGTAATCAATCAGCATTGTTGGAGGTTATATTTCTTGTTGGGACATGGGTCACACCCTTGTGGTTCGCCACATCTTTTTAGGTAATCGACAATGACGACAATAGAACTGTGCAAGTAAAGAGGAAGTACAATAATGGAACTTTGAGGAAGTTGATTAGATGTCTAGTGTGTCCTAGAGTCATCCTTGTACTCTCAGGTCTGGGTAGGAAAAGTTTGTATATGGTGTTTTAAATGAATCAGAATTTTGTTAGCATGTTAATGCTTGTTTGTGTGACATATATGAATATTGTTCTCCTATGTATATATGTTGTGGCTTAGGAAATTGACCAATTTGTATCAAATTCTTGGCGTAGTATGGATACAAGAAAGATATTGGGCTCTTATGTGAATGTTTTGGAGTGGGTGTTGATGTTGAAATCAGTTCTAATTTACCCATATTTTTGGATATGTGATTAATTAGTGATTGATTTTGTTTTATGTTTTGAGTAATCTCATTTAGTGTAATGGGTTCTCACAAGGGAATCCAAGGTATTTGGTTGGGAATTCCCCAATCTATACACCTAACAATTCAGCAAGGGAACACTTATCCATACACGATTTGAAGAAGAAGATGAACATCATTGTATCATTGATGTGCATTCCAGAGATATCCCCAAAATGATAAAGAATGTCCTTAAGTATGTATGTATGTATGTATGTATGTATGTATGGGATTAAGAGAGAAAGATTTCTTCCCCCTCTCCCATGCCCGTGTATGTATGTATATATGTATGTATGTATGTACGTATGAACATATGTATGTACATACGTACGTACGTATGCATGCATGTATGTATGTATGTATGTATGTACGTACATACATACGTACATATGTATGTATCAGAATCAGGTAAATATATTTCGACTTCCCTCTAAAATTATAGAGGGTCAAGAGTTACATATAGCCCAGCAACATACATCAAAAAGGGGTAACAACTCACACTCCTACCTAATGTGCAACTTGTGCGTGACACATTTATAAATTCTTACAGCAATTGTAGTTGGATTTTTGGTTGAGCCTCCATGTCTCCATGCATTCCTTTCCTCCCATATGTGGTAGCATAAAGTAGCAAGCAAGATCCTCTTTCTATCACTTTTCCCACATCTAGGTAGCATTCTTTGTGGCTCTTCCTTCAACTGCATGTTCAAGCTGAATTTTCCACATATAATCTCCCATACCTACCTTGTAAACATGAAGAAAACAAACAAGTGCATATGAGATTCGTCTTCCTCTTTATAGAGTAAACAAAGAGCAGCAACATCTTAATACCATTCATGTATTTTATCTAGTGTAGCCAAAGCGTTGTGTAGAATTTTATAGACGTACATGCTCCACTTTGAAACTTGAATACCAACCCATACCTGCTCCATGTGCCTATCCTTTACTGCTCTGGGTCGTGTTATTTCTCAAAGATTGATCTTTGTATCTTTGACTTTCCATCCTCTCACCTCATTTGGAGCAAACAAATGTCTAACATGTTGCCACATTTTCATCATAACATTGATGGGGCATGAATATCCTTCTCTTATCTTCGGTATGAAGTCCATCCCTCTAGGATATTTTTCTCTCATCCATGTTTCCCGAGTAGACATTCCCTCTTGATATATAATAATTCTTCTCATTGTTTCCCACTTTGCTATGTCTCTTGGTGCTTTTAATCCAGCCTGCCTTCATCTTTCGGGAGTGCCAAGCGTGCATATTTCATTGGATGGCGTGTACTAGCCCAAAGGAAGTTTGTCATCTTCATTGCCATTCTATTCAAATCTATCCCAGGAATCTCTCCTTATTGTACCCAGAAGATCAGAAGTCCCTCAACCACCGCCTTCAAAAGAGTGGCTCTTCCAGCCATTGACATTTTTTACGTTGGCCATCTGTTGGTCATTTCCTCCAATATGTCCATGCAATCAGCAAAGTCTTTGACATGTAGGTTTCCTCCCACCAAAGCAAATCCCAGATATTTGACAGAAAACACCCCCAACTCTACTCCCATGGCTTCCTTCAGTCGATCTTCTTTTAGGTAGAAATTCTTGTGAGCATTAACACGCAGCCCCGTCTGTTCCCCAAACCTCCTAAGCACGTCCTACAAATTCCCTAGAGTATGTTGCTTGGCATACACAAAGACAAGGATGTCATCTGCAAAGATCAGGTGTGTCATCACTTTAGTTCCATGCACTATATACGATCTAATCACCTTACTTCTTTCTACTTCTTGCATCTTTTGGTTAAATTACTCCATGACAATCACAAAGAGCAAAGGAGAGAGTGGGTCCTCTTGACGCAGTCCATTGCCTCCTTTGAACATATCTGTATAAGTACCACTAACTAGTATAGAGAAGCCAGTGTTCCCCACACACTATTTAATCCAACCAATCCACTTCTCATTGAACCCCATCTACTTCCTGATCCACCATAATTTATCCCATCTCACACTATCTTAAGCTTTAGACACATCAAGCTTTAAGCATGCCTTCCTACTCCCTCTCATAACATTGTAGTCTTGTAAGAACTCACCTGCCACAAAGCACAATCACTAATGTTCCTTCATGTCACAAATGCCACTAGTTCATAGAAATAATATAGGGGAGTACTATCTTCAATCTAGTAGCCAGGTCTTTGCAATGATTTTATATTGTATCGAGCAACATATAATTGGTCTGAAATCAGCAAGGGAAGTAGTCACTTTCTTCTTGGGAATGAGCACAAAGAAAGAGTGATTAATCTATCTAACCATATTTCCTCCTGCTAAGAACCATCTCACATATGCCATCATGTCCTCTTTTATGATATCCCATGATTTCTTATAGAAAAAAGCATTAAACCATCTAAAATTTGTGACTTGTTGCTGCCAATACTCCAGAGTGCATCTTTGACTTCCTATTCATTTGTTTCCCTTGTGACTATATTATTATGGGTACTTTCTAGTTTAAACTTCCACTCCATATCCTCTTCTTCTAGCTCATCATATATTCCTTATTGTATAAAGAAGAATAAAATTGGATAGCATGTTCTTCCAAGTCCTCCTACTTGTTGACAACATTTCCATCACTATCAATAAGATCTGAGATGATGTTGCCGGCCTTTTTCCTCTTAACAGCTGAATGATATAGTTTGGTATTTCAATCACCATCTTCCATCCATTTCTCTCTATTCCTCTTCTAGTAGAACTTCTCCTCGGCCTTCTTTAAGTCCTTAAGTATCATTTTCATCTCACTATATTTCTTTATCAACTCTTCATTTAGTGCATCATGTAGCAACAATCTTCTGACCTCCTTACATACTTCTTTGATTTCCTTCAACATATTGGGAATGTTCACCTTCTCATTGGCCCGACTTTTGAGTGCACACTTGGTATTAGCCAGTTTCATTGCAAACACATACATTGGATTCCCCTTCACTTTGATGTTCCAGCTTTCTCTAATGATATCATTGAATCCCTTCCAATTAGCCCAATAGTTCAGGAACCTGAAAGGTCTTCTATTTTGTTTCTTTTCTATGATTTGCACTGAAATTGGAGCATGGTTTCTCAACTCGGATCCTCCGGCTTTAAACTACACATTAGGTAAAATATGTAGCCACTTCTCATTCACTAGATCTCTATCAAGCTTGCTTGCAATTCTATCCTCTGGCTTCCTGTCATTGTTCCAAGTGAATAAGTCCTCACCAACCATGGGAAATACAAAAAGTCCAGTCTGACAAATGGTATAATTGAAAGCATTACTCACTACATTTACTGCTGGTCTTCCACCTATATTCTTAGCTTGTAGTCATACATTATTGAAGTCACCAATCACCAACCACAGATAAGATATTTGTCTAGATAAATTTATCAGTCCCGCCATTAACTCTATCTCCTATTTGCATCATTATGAGCGTAGACAGCTATGAACCACATATGTAATCCACCTGCATACCTGCACTCCATTGTAATATGTTGATATGACATTAGTATCACAGTAACCTGCCATGCATTTGGTTTCCATGCAACACAAACTTTGTCCAACTCAGAATGCTCCAGATTAGACACATGCTCCCATCCTTGAGGAAATAAGTATCTAATGGTGTTACTATTTTGCCTCCTTATTTTTGTTTCCACCAAAACTACCTAGGAATGCCCACTAGTAGTGATCCACTCTCGGATCTCCTTCTTTTTGTACCTATCACACCCACCTTTAATATTCAATAGGAGCATGGACATATCAAAGGTTCTTGTTTGTCCTGGTACGCCTACCTGGCTCCTTCCTTTGGTCCTTCTTTTTCACATGCCTTTCCTTCTGTTCTTTTGTTGCTCCATCCTCCTTGTTAGAGTCAAGAAAGAGCTTCAAAGTTGTTTGTTGTATCTAGGATGGTGCTCACCCCCACATTCTTAGGAATACCAGTTCTCTTAGGTACTTTATTCTTAGAAGTAGAGATGAATTTTTCTTATTCCCTTGTAGTTCCTCCTGGGTTATTTGGAACTATCTTTGGCGTGCAACTGTCATCCACAACATCAAGGCCAACCTCAGTGTTAGGAGCTTCTTTCCTGTCTACCTCTACGTGTGCCTCTTCATGTGCCCCTGCTATTCTACTAGAAGGCCCAGTATCTGCCACAACACTAGGGCCTTTCTCATTCCAGACCTACGTAGGCACTTGTGTCTTCTTCTCTGCCTTGTTGTTTGTCTTCTCTTTTCTACCTATCTCACATTGTTGGTTGCTATGCTCGAAAGCACAGTAACGGCTACACTTCATCGACGACCCATCATAGGAGATATCCACTGGGATTAGATAATGACCTTGGACATTTAGCCAAACTCTCTCTAGTGCTTTAGTCTCCACTTTCAATTTGACTAGGACTCGGGCCTCATCCGTCTCCAATGAGTGATTGTCAATTTGTAGCACCTTCCCCATGTCAGCAGCAATAGTCCCCACCGCCCTCTAGGTCCACGCATGGCCAATAGAATTCAAGGTCATCCAGTTGGAAATAGTGGAAAATAGATCACATCAAAGTTCATCTCCATGTTGGTAATCCTTTGTTACCACAAGTTGTGTGTCAAACCAGTGAGGTCCTAGGTTAAGGACCTCTCTCTTGTCTTCAGCATTGCTGAATCATATTAGAAAGCTATCGTTCTCCCTCAAAAACACCTCAAATGAGCCCTTTGGTCTTCATGTCCTCTGTATCCATGCCTGGAAGTGTGGGTAGTAGGATCTCTTGCCCAGGGCTTAGGCTATGATGGTGAACTCCCATATGTTGCACATCCGATCAAACTCATCCACATCTAGGTAAATGTGAACTTGTCCATTACACTGCCCTTGCTCTAGGAAACACTCCATGGTGTCATGCTGGGTTGTTTTCTTCAGTATTTGACACCAGTCCTTCTTGTCTTTGTGTCCATCCCTACCCATCGACAATGGTGCGTCAACGCTATTGGGAGATGACTTGTTGCTTCCTGACACTCCTCCGTTAGAACTATTTACATCCTTTCCCATCATTGACGCTGCATGGACTCTATAGGGAAATGCCCTGTTGCTGCACGATGCTCCTCCTCCATCCTTCCCTATCAGCGATGTTGTGTCAACTCTGTAGGTATATTCCATGTTTCTTCGTGACGCCCTACCCATCGACGACGCTACGTCGACTCTAATGGTAGATGCCCTATTCCTGCCTGACGCCACACCTGTCGATGATGCTACGTCAAATCTGCGAGTAGATGTCATGTTTCTGCCTGACGCCCCACCTATAGACAACAATGTGTCGACACATTACGGAATGACCCATTGCCACCCGATGCTCCCCCTCTAGGGCTAGGTCTTCTAGCATCGCTGGTTGCTCCTCCGACCTCCTATACTTTTGGTGGTGTAGGGATGTTGGGTGGGGTTGCATTGATGTTGCGTTGGTGGACGATGACGTCCATAGTGGCCGTCGTCGTGGGCACCATGCTTGATGCCCTAATCACCTAAACGATCACCCGAATGGAGCGTTAGGGGTGATGCTACGTTTGTGGGGGCAATTTGTTTGTATGTATGTATGTATGTATGTATGTATGCATGTATTTATGTATGTATGTATGTATGTATATATGTATGTATGGTATTAAGAGATAAATATTCCCCCCCCACTCCCATGGCAGAGGCTGAATGCCTGAGAGGGTGGTAAATCAAGGTGGTAGCTGGGATTCGAACCCGGGTCCCTTTTTCAGGGGACATCGTGCTTGACCACTTGAGCCACTCCTTGTCAGTGTATGTATGTGTATGTATGCATGTATGTATGTATGTGATTAAAAGAGAAAGATTTCTCCCCTCCCCGTCTTCCACACCTATTGTAGATGTTGAATGCCGAAGAGGGTGGTAAATCAAGGTTTCAACTGGGATTCGAACCCAGTTCCCTTTGTTAGGGGACACCGTGCTTGATCACTTGAGCCACTCCTTATCATCATAGGTATGTATGTGTGTATGTATGTATGTATGTATGTATGTATGTATGTATGTATGTATGTATGTATGTATGTATGTATGTATGTATGTATGTATGTATGTATGTATGTATGTATGTATGTATGTATGTATGTATGTATGTATGTATGTATGTATGTATGTATGTATCGGAATCAGGGGAATATATTCCGACATTCCCCTAAAAAATATTAGGGGGTCAAGAGTATATGTAGGCCCAATGTCATACACCCATCACTTCAATACAACTCACGCATCTATTCAATATGTAGTCTACGTCTAATGCATTTACAAATTTTTAAAGCAATACTATTGGCATTAGTGGACTTTCCGTTGTGTTTCCTTGCATTCCTCTCTTCCCAAACATGCTATTAAAGGCTCGCCACCAGTAGATTATTCTTTACATCCATTCCACATCTCACAAGCATCCTCCTTGGTTCTTCACTAAGTTGAATTTGAATATTGAAGTTGCTACAAATATGCTCCAATATCTCTTTTGTGAACTTACATTCTCCTGCAAGATGGTTGTGATTTTCCTCCCCATCCTCACATAGAAATCAAATGGTAGATATGTCATAGTTCCAGCTCTTGATTCTGTCCAGGGTAGAAAGAATGTTGTGCCGAAATTTGTAAACACATATGCTCCATTTTGGCACGTGCCTCTCACTCCAAATATGGTCACCCACCGGGTCTCTTGCGCCTCTCGTACGGGACAACTCCCATATGCTAATCTTTTTGTCTTTAAGCTTCCAACCTCCAGAACCATTAGCTACAAACCAATGCTTGATTTGTGGCCAGACCTCTCGCATAACATTGATAGATCTGGACAATCCTTCTCTTGTCTTTGGGATAAAATCCAACCCTCTAGGATATCTGTCTCACATCCACTTCCCCCAAGTGGATGTGCCTTCAAGATAAGCAACTATCCTCCTCGTGGAACCCCATCTAGCAATGTCTCTGGGGGTCTTCAGATCAAGTCCACCTTCATCTTTAGGATAGGCCAGCCTAGAGTATTTCATCGGATGATGCTCATTTCCCCATAAGAAGTTAGCCATCTTCATTTCTATTCTATCCAGAATCGAGATGGGGATTTCACCTTGTTGTACCCAGAAGATAAGAAGAACTTCAATGGAAGCTTAAATCAAAGTTCTTCGACCCGCCATGGAGGTTTTTTGTGTGGGTCATCTATTGATCATTTCCTCCACTCTGTCAATGCATTCTATGAAGTCCTTGACCTGCAAATTACCTCCTGCAATGGGAAAACCCAAATATTTTGTTGGGAATTCACCTCTCTCAACTCCCATTGCATGTATGAGTCTGTTCTCCATCTGGTGGAAGTTTTTTGACAAGAAAACATGTGTCTTTTTTGCATTAATACACAGCCCCGTTTGCTGCTCGAATCCTCCCAGAATACCTCTAAGATTCTCCATGTAATGATGTTTGGCTTCAATGAAAATTATAACATCATCCGCAAAGATCAGGTGTGTCATAACCTTCATTCCATGGATAGTGTAAGGCTTTATTTCTTTTTGTTCTTCTGCTTGCTACATCTTCCTAGAGAAGTACTCCATAATAATCACAAAAAGAAGAGGACATAATGGATCGCCTTGTCGAATCCCGTTTCCCCCTCGAAAGAGGCCTGCAAATGTGCCATTGACCAAGATAGAGTAGCTAGTAGTACGAACACATTGTTTCATCCAGCCAACCCATTGATCACTAAACCCCATTTGTTTCATGATCCACCATAATTGTTCCCATGTCACACTATCATAGGCTTTGGAAATATCAAGCTTCAAGTAGCCTTTTCTACTACCTCTCATGACATTGAAATCCAGTAGAAATTCTCCATCCAACAAAGTGCAATCACTGATGCTTCTACCAATAACAAAAGCTCCTTGATTTATAGAAATCAGATAGGGGAGGACCATTTTCAGCCTAGCAGCCAGGATTTTTGCAATAATTTTATATTGGACCGAACAACAAGCAATGGGATGGAAATCCACTAGAAAAGAAGTAACTTTCTTTTTCAGAATCAAAACCAGAAAGGAATGGTTTACCTGCCTCACCATGTTCCCACCTTCCAGAAACTAGTCAACATAGGCTAGCAAATCATCTTTAATGATGACCCAGTTCCTTTTATAGAAGAAAGCATTGAAGTTTCTGACCCAGGAGACTTGTTGCTTCCAATACTCCATAGCGCATCCTTGACCTCTTGTTCATTTACCTTCCTTGTGATAATGTTATTGTCGGTGCTAGTAAGTTTGAATTTCCACTTCACCTCTTCATTGGCATCAATCTCCTCCTCAAATTTTTTATTATAGAGATTCGAGTAGAAAAGAATAGCCTGCTCCTCAAGGTCCTCCTGCTTTTTGACCACTTGTCCCTCTGCATTAATGAGTTCAGAAATATTATTACTTGCCTCTCTCCTTCGCACTGTAGCATGATAGAGCTTTGTGTTTCTGTCGCCGTCCTCCAACCATTTCTCTTTGCTTCTGTGCCAGTAGAATTTTTCCTTAGCCTTTTTTAGATCCTCTAGCATCTTCCTCACCTCCCTTTCTTTATTAATCAGATTTGTGTTTAACGGGTCAGTAAGCAATTTCTCTCTAAGCTCCTTGTTTTCTCTTCTCATGTCCTTCAACATATTTGGACTGTTTACTTCCTCCTTATCTCACTTCTTTATAGCTATTTTGGAATTCTTCAGCTTCCTAGAAAACACGTACATAGGATTTCCAGTCACCTGAGTATTATAGCTATGCTTGACTATATTTGCAAAACCATTCCAATCTGCCCGGTAATTTAAGAATTTGAACGGCCTTCTTTTTTGCTTCTTTTCTGCTATCTGTACTGAAATAGGTGCATGATCGCTTATATCAACTCCTTCAACCTTAACCTGCACATTTGGGAGAGTTTTTAGCCATTCATCATTCACCAACGCCCTATCAAGTTTGCTAGCTATTCTTTCATGGGGTCCTCTTTCATTATTCCATGTAAAGATATCCCCTCCTATCATAGGTAGTTCAAATAAACATGCTTTATCAATGGCCCAATTAAAAGCATCGACCTCAGCGTTAATAGCTAATCTTCTGCCTCTTTTCTCAGACTATAATTGTACAGTATTGAAGTCACCAATTACCATCCATGGTATCTGAACCTGCTTTGAGAGAGTGATCATGTAGTCCCACAAATTCAGCCTTGCCTTCCCATCATTGTGACCATACACCGTTGTCAACCATATATGCAGACCTCCCATATTAATGCAATCTACTGTCACTTGTTGGTCCGACATCTGTACCACAGAAACCTGCCATGCACTAGGCTTCCAAGCCACACAAACTCGAGCAACCTCATCACAATCAACATTGGACACGTGTTCCCATCCTTGAGGAAAAAGATATCTAATACTATTTTTATTTTTCGCCTTTATCTTTGTTTCCACCAGAGCAACCATTGAGTGACCACTAGCAGAAGTCCACTCTCTAATTTCTTTCTTCTTATTCCTGTCACGCGCTCCTTTGATATTCCAAATAAGCATGGACATATCAAAGTTGTTTATTGGACCTGGTACGCCTTGACGGCCCCTTCTCGGTAGTCTTGCCTTTCCTTGTGTACTCTTGTTGTTTGGTGGAGATCTCCTCCTCTGCATCTGACTCAGATAACACCTCAAAGCTATTTGTTGTATCAAGGATGGCACTCACTCCTTGGGTTCTCGGTATCCCTTTCTTCTTGACTCCTTTTCTTCTAGCGCTGGACACGAATTCCCCCTCCTCTCTATCACCTTGAGTCTAAGGTTCCTTTTGTTTCCTTCCATTCTCACTAGTGCTGCTTGAACCTGCATCAACTGTTGTCGTTGGCATTTTCTCACCATGGTGTAGTTTGTCCTCATGTGGCCTATGCATCTACTGGGTGGTATCGTCCATCATCTCTGCTGCCTTTCCTTATTGTTCCTGCTATCTAGCTTCAACCAACGTTCCTCTTGAGCCAGCATCTACAAAGCTGGCCTCCTTCATCTTCCAGATTTTCTTGCCTCTCAAATCTTCTTGTTTCTTCTCTGCCTGACCGCACTTGGTCGTGTCATGGCCAAATGCATGGCAATGCACGCAGCTTGCCGGGATGTGATCATAAATGACGGATACGGGTATGGGCTCCCTGCCTCTAACACTGAGCCACACTTTGGTAGGCTTTGGACTATCGGCTTTCAGTTAAATGAGGACTCTTGTCTCCTCTCCTTCCACTAATCGGTCGTCAATGTGCAGGATACGACCAGCACCCGCGGCGATCATTCCAGCTACTGTCCTCATCCACGATCGGCCGAAAGAATGGATTGTCATCCATGTTGGAATCATATTGAAGGTGTCCTTCCTTCATTCGTCTCCATGGGCATAGTGTTTTTCCACCACTAGTTGGTGGTCGAACCAGCGCGACCCCATTGCTAGGACCACTTCCTTGTCGGCCGCCATCGAGAATCTAACCAGGAAGACACTGATCTCCTGTGAAAGCAACTCAAACAACCCCTTTGGGTTCCAGGTCCATTTGATCCATGCCAGCAAATGCAGATAGAATGGTCTTTTGCCCAGTGTGTAGACCATGACTGTGTACTCCCAAATGTTGTGGAGCCATTCGAACTCCTCAGCATCGAGGTCGACGTGGACCTCCCCTTCTTCTTCCCTTGCGGCAGAAACACTAGTCCTTCCTTCGACGTCGGTGCCTTCAGGACTTGACTCCATGCTACCGATGCATGTCTCTGGCTGATTTCTCCTTCCTCTAGTTCATGCGGTAGTGAACTGCCTCAATCCTTCCCCGGCGCTGACCCGCTAGGGTTTGCGGTCCGCGTAAGTTCGTCTCCCGTTTGGTCGGAGACCTTCCTGCCTGTGGTCGATGACGATGGTGGGTTGCGGTGTGGGTGTGGAATTGTTGTGCGGTGGTGGACGCCAACAGTCGGGGTGGCTGGTGGCGTGGGCGCCATGCCCCCAAGTTCTGTCAACAATCGCCAAAACAATCGCCCAGAGCAACCCTAGGAGACGCGCTGTCATGTATGTATGTATGTATGTATGTATGTATGTATGTATGTATGTATGTATGTATGTATGTATGTATGTATATATATATGTATGTATGTATGTATGTATGTATGTATGTATGTATGTATGTATGTATGTATGTATGTATGTATGTGTCTGTGTGTGTGTATGTAGGTATGTATGTATGTAGGTAGGTAGGTAAGTAGGTAGGTAGGTAGGTATGTACGTACATATGTATGTATATATGATATACGGGACACTCTCATATATGATCTATGGGATATTCCCTAGTGTATGTGGTACTTCATCAGACATGCAAATTAATCATTTAAGTGTTTGTGTTGAACACAACAAAATAAATTATAAAACTAAATTTGATTATATCGATTTAAATCTCCATACATTATAAATTAATCTTGTCTAATACCACTATAGGGAAATATGGAGTAGAGTAGGCAGCAGAAATGAAAAATATTCTACCCATATTTTCCTTAACTGGTAGATCGTGTGAAAAATAGTGTATTTGGAAAGAGGGTGTACGATATACCTTGTCCTAGAGTATGTATAGCGACTATTCTTTCATAGTGATGTGTTTCCTTCTTAAGTATCACACAGATGGCAATTATAGGATTCCTCCTAGTGTAGCACACATGGATGATGGTTGATAGTGTCCTCCTAGTGTGGCAACAAAATCTTCCACACCTCTATGTAATCCACACAGACCACCAAAAACTCCACATCACACTTTGAAAGCCCACAGGAAGGAATTGTCCTTCCATTTGTTAGCATGCTAGTGTTGACTTCCTTTCTCGCGCTATCTCTCTCTTCTGGGTAAAACTTTTAGGCTCTCACTCACCTTACTTGAACTATGAGATGAGGAGTCTTAAGACAATCTCTTGACTAGGTCTCTAATCATTATGTCTATTGTGTATCTTAAAACTTGCCACCCCCCTCCTTATATATAAGTTGATGGGCTAGGGTTTCCAAAACCTAGGGGATGTGAAAGTTTAGATCTCATGGTTTGATAGATTTTTTTTTAATTGGCCATTCTATTCATCCCGTGGGCTGGGCTCGATCCTGGGATCTCTCACTAACAAACTGAGTGTCTAAACATCTTGGTGTCTTCTGTTAGACTCTTTGCATGGTTTGATAGATACAACATGCAGTCAGTTGTTCAAATGGAACACCAATCAATGAACTAGAGTATCTAGTTGGTCGATTGGCTTGAGGTCAATGACGCAATAACACTAGCTTTTAATGTGAAAATTGATGCACGTCATTACGCATATATTTAAGCATTTGATCTAGTCAAATAGGTCATTTAGCATATTTGTTTGACCCAATCAAACTGGTCATATATATGGTTGATTGGACATTCCAACAGGTCAACCAGTTGATTCCATCAGCCAGTAGTCCAGTCGGTCGACTAGGCACTCCATTTGATTGACTGGCAAACAGTATTGTCTAAATTGATCACCTAAACACTTTTAGTAACCAAGTAAAAGCTTATCTATGAATAAACTCCTATTCCAAGAGCATCCTATGCTTGTGACCCTATATATGCCTTATTATGTTGGTAGTGAATTCCATAACCATTATATCTACACAAGTAATGAGTGGTATCTAGAAACACATCATTGCTACCCTAGTAATTGAAAAGTTGGAGAACAACTTCAACCTACAAACCATGATTAGTGTTAACATGATCTATAGTTTTTTCTCTCTAATATTTAGATTAATATTCAAGGAATGTATTTCTACGTATGCCCGGAGATCCAATCATATGATGATTGTAATGGCATAACTATAAACAATTTGATTAATAATAAAGGCAATCTTCCAATTTGTTATGTTTCATTCAGTAATTATATAATGATGTAACATAATAATGTCTAAAGAATGATATCACTTGATGATGTATGTCTTTAGGTTAAGGACATGAACAATGAGAACATACAGATGTTAAGAGTATATACATTCTTGTTGTGTCCCTAATCGGTTATTACTATGGAAGAAAAAATAGACAACAATAATACATAAGACTAGAGTGTGTTGGTTGATTACGGAATTTCATTTAAGTCATGATATGTGATATCAAACCTAACACATAGATACTTGTTAGAGAATATTGTATTAGATAGACCCACCTCGAGAGTGATGCATGGAACCATTGAATGGTAGTTAGAATCATCTCTCATATTGATAGTGGTGATTGTAGCTCTTAGACCTAAATCACTACACGCATTACATCGTGTTTGATGTATTTTGACATAATCCAACATGACCTTGAATAAGGGTTTCCATAAAGATGATGCTTGAGTGCACTGTGACACATGGGGATGATTGTGAGTGATGTAGATGGGATTTATCCCTCTTATGGGAGTTTGATATACTGGCCACTTGATAAGACAGATTGAGAAAAGCATGGCCATGCGCATGTGAATCAAGATATGATGTTGAGTCCACATATATCTCAGATAGTTTGCTCTAGTTCAAGGAACATGGATTGAACATTGAAGAGGATTATGATATAATGCCTCAAGTTCAATCTAGATATCAGAGACAAAGGAACTATACAATCACTGTAACACCAATCATGAATTGTAGGTTGAAGTTGTTCTCTAACTTTTTGAATTACTTGGGTAGAAATTCTGTCTTTCTAGATACCAATCATTGATTGTTATGTCATAAATTGGTTATGGGCATTCACTACAAATGCAATATGGAACCTATAGGGTCACATGCATAGCATGCACTTGGAATAGGATTCTATTCATGAATGGTGTTTAAGTTGATTACTAAAAAAGTGTAGGTATCCAATTAAACAAGTGAGGTTCAAAATAGACTGATTGGACTCTGACCCAACTAGTTCAAGTGTTGAACTAATCGGTTGGAGTGTCAGATCAACTGGAAATGACATTGTTTAAACAATATATAAACCAGGGCATAAACCAACCAGTTCATGGTCTCACATGACTAGTTCATGTGATGAATCACATGGTTTAATGGTCAATTCGATTGGATCAAGGACTTATGTTGATATCATGATTTGCATTAATCATGCATTGAATACCAATGTGATCTAGAACAAGAAACATGCATGAACCAACTGGTTCGTGCCATGAACCAACCAGTTGGAGATGCGAACCGACCAGCTTGCCATTTGTAGTTTCTGAAAAATTCTTGAATTCAGTCTCTTTGACTCCTAGACTGACTTGAAACCATGACCCTATCCCTCTTATAAATAGAGGGATATTGGGGGTTTCCCAGGTACAATAATAAGCTTTGACAATTATTGACTTCTTTGATTGTGGTAACCAAGAGCACCCGCGCAAGTTCTACCCGTCATAGGGAGGAATGGCAAGGGAGAGACAATTAGAAGAGCAAGTCGACACTAGCATATTGACTAGAAGGGACAACTCATTCATGTTTGTTCCATGAGAACAATAGGAGTTCTTGGTGGTCTCAAAACCATGAGGGAATTATCGATGGACTTTCTCTAGGACCAGGTATAATCTCAAAACCATCCTTCCCATTACATAGTTGTTGATGCGGTCTACTATTTTTAGGGAATATGGAAAGTAAAATTTTTGTTTTTGATGACTTACCTAATGCCATATTTTCTTACAGTGGTATCAAAGCCACGTCAAATTACCATATTTTGGAATTTAATCGATATGAATGGATTTGGTTATATCATTTTTTATTTCATATGATGTGAATAATTAATCTCGCTAATGTGAATATCCGATTAAACACCACAAATGATCTCAATATATATATGCAATTTATATGTGTTGCCCTAAAATCAATTTGTTGGTGATTGGTATCATGGTTATGGCCTATACCCCTAGACCTTTTGTGCATGGTGGATGGTTTTTGCTTCCTTTTATATCTTAGTTTGCATATCAAGCCTCTCTCTTCTTTTCCATATATAAAAGTATTAATTATTTCCTCCCTATGCTCCCTTCGAATGTAACTCGAGGTTTCACCTGAAAATGTAATATTAGGATAGCTTTTAATTCTTGTGATGTAAGAGAAGGCATTCTGCACCAAGTAAACCAACCAGCTCATCAGGAGAATTAACAGATTCATGAGCTGAACTAACCAGATGGAGGACCAAGGATGCGATGATAGGAGGAGTGAACTGACTGACTGGAGGAGTCCATATGTCATGAGGATCGAAGGCCATATGACCGGTTCAAGAAACCAACCGACTGACCAAGAGCCTAGCCGACAGCTTCAAGAGTTGAAGTGATCTTCTCAGACTGGTTCATCATAGATCATCATCAACAATAGGTTGCTACATATGATGTGGACCTTAGGTGGTATTAATTTCTTGTAGATCCAAGAAATTACATTAGGATAGCAATAACCATTTCTTATGTTTATTATTGCATGTTTTGTTTTTGTTATAACATGTATATGATACATACTACAAAATATATGTTGATTGGATATATATATATATATATATATATATATATATATATATATATATATATATATATCTGTGTGTGTGTGTATAAAATCCCTCAAAAATAACATTAAGTGTGACATGCTTTAAATAAGTAACACACATGAAAATCTTAATCTATAAGTGTGGGCATGGTAAGCATGGTGTGCTATCTATCTCGTGGAAGTGTGATGGTAGTTATGTGGGCCTGCCAAGCAGGGTGCAATTCTATTGTGTTGGCTTTTGGGTTAGGCTTAACTAGGTGATCTTAATGAGATTAAGTGCCTTGAAACATGAAGGTGACTATGGCAAGGATTTGTGTATATCATCTATCTAAGATTTGCATAAGCTATAATTGACAAAAGTTGCCTGCCTTAGTAATTGATTATGGATGCTGGCATTGGTCGGGTAATACTGCAATTATTTTGGGTCCCGGTTCACTTGAAGGTCATGCTCTACAATCTTTTAAATTGATATGTGAGGTTTATCAGTTTGAACAAAAAAGTGGGAGAAATATTTAATTAAATACCTAATTAAACATCGTCAAATTTTGTTTAATCAGATCAAATCAAATCAAAATATTTGATAAATTATACATTTCTCTTGTAGAATCAAATAATGACAAACAACATGTTTTCCTTGCTTTTAGTCCTTGAGAAGGACAAGTTAAATGGGAATAATTTGTAAGAATGGTTCAGTGGTTGAGAATCGTTCTCACACAAGAGTGAAAGATCTATGTCCTAGAAACACCAGATCCAAATGAACCTACTCGTACTGCGCCTAAGGCTTACAGAGATCCTTACAAGATGCACTTTGAAGATGTCAAGTGCTTAATGTTGTGCTCAATGAATTATGAGTTGTAGAGATAGCATGAGAACATGGATGTTATTGATATGGTCACACATATTAAGAATATGTACCAAGTTCATGAAAGAAAAGAGATATATGATGTCTCCAAGGTGTTCTTCAAGTCCAACATGGAAGAAGAAGATCTAGTAGGTCCCTATGTACTCAAGATCATTGGGTATGCGAAGGACCTTACAAGATTGGAATTTCCCTTGCGTCAAGAGTTGGCCGCATATGTGATTCTATATTCACTGCCAAAGTCATATAGCCAATTTTAGTCATGAACTACAACATGAACAATTTTGACAAGTCATTGTCAGAATTGCTTGGCGTGTTGAGAATATCTGAAGCGCAAATGAAGAATGACAAGCCCAAGTTTGTGATGATGATCAACAGAGGAAAGGGAAATCCCAGTGGAAAAGGAAAAGATAAGAAAAGTTCTAAATCTAGCAAGAAGCCCAAGTTTTCTCAATTGAAGCCAAAAGTAGGGGTTACTAAGGGAGCCAATTGTCATCACTATCAGTAGTCTGGACATTGGAAGAGAAATTCATGTCTCTATCTGGAGGAACTGAGGAAGAAGGAGGGGATAGATATCTCCACTTTAGGTATAGACATTATTGAGATAAATGTATCTACTTCTTCATACTGGGTACTAGATACTGGATGTGGATCTCACATATGTTTGAATATGTAGGATCTAAAAAGAAGTAAGCCTTTATGAAAGGGTGAGGTTGGACTATATGTAGAAATGGAGCAAGAGTTTCTGCCACTACAGTTGGAACCTATGATTTATCTCTTCCCACGGGGCTAGTAATAGAGTTAAAGAACTGCTATTATGTACCTTCCATAAATAAAAATATTATTTTTATATCTTGTTTGTACAAGGATGGATATGAATCTCATATAAAGAATGTTCAATGTTCTATTTCAAAAGATGAGATATTTTATGGCAGTGCCCCAATGTCTTATGGCCTTTATTTATTAGATTTTAAGACAAATTTTTATAACATAAATATTAAAAGATTAAAACTCAACAACTCAAATAAACATATCTTTGGCATTGTTTCCTTGGGCACATCAATGAGAATCGCATCTCTAAACTCCATAAAGATGGATATCTACACTCTTTTTACTTCAATTCAATAGAGACATGTGAGTCTTGTTTGTTGGGTAAGATTACAAAGACTCCCTTCATTGGTAATTGTGAGAGGGCTATTGATCTATTAGGACTCATACATATTGATTTTGTGGACCTTTTAGAACAAGTGCTAGAGATGGGCATCAGTACTTCATTACCTTCACCGATGACTTCAGTAGGTATGATTATGTTTACCTAATGAAACATAAATTAGAAACTCCTGACAAGTTCAAGGATTTCATGAATGAAGTACATAACCAACTTGGAAAAAGTATTCAGGCACTTCTTTCTAATTGAGGTGGAGCATACTTAAGTCGAGAGTTTGAAGACCTTCAACGAGACTATGGTATTGTATCACAATGGACTCCTCCTGGAGCACCACAACATAATGATGTGTCAGAATGAAGAAATCACACATTACTATATATGTTGTGATCAATGATGATTTTTGTTGTTCTTCCAACTTCCTTCTGGGGACATGCCCTATAAACCGCAATGTTTACACTTAACTGCGTACCATATGAATCAGTTCAAAAGACACAATATGAGATATGGTATGGGAAATGTCCCACTGTTTCTTTTATGAAGATTTGGGGTTGTGAATCTTATGTTAGAAAGTAGTTTCTCAAAAAGCTTGGACCCAAATCGGATAAATGTTATTTTGTTATATATCCTAACAAAACCAAAGGATACTACTTTTATAGTCCATCTGACAAAGAAGCATTTGTTGTTAAGGAAGTTTTATTCCTAGAAAAGGAACTTATTTTCAAAGGAATCAGTGGGAGGAAATTAGAACTTGAAGAAGTACAGTACTAACAAAAAAGCATAGAACCCATAGAGGTATAAGACGGAGTCAGAGAATCACAAATTGTTGTAGAATCTCAAATTCCTCATGTAATACGGGAACCTCACAGATCGAGTAGGATACACCTTGAGCAAGAAAGATTTAATCTATCTTATAATTCTAGAAGGAAATGAGTTGGTCATTGATGTTGAGCCAACAACCAACCTAATAGTTGTTAAGGGCCAGAGTCCATTCACACCAACAAGCTATGGACCTTGGTGGATCTACATGAAGGAGTAAAACCCATAGGGTGTAAGTGGGTATTCAAGAAGAAAATCGACATGGTTGGTAATGTACACACTTACAAAGGTTTATTGGTTGCAAAGGGTTTCAGACAAGTTCTAGGTGTTGACTATGACAAAACCTTTTCTCCAGTTGCCATCGTTAAGTCCATCAGGGTCATACTTGCCGATGCAGCTTATCATGATTATGAGATTTGGCAAATGGATGTCAAAACCACATTCTGTAATGAGAATCTACTTTAGTATGTTTACATGACACAACCTAAAGTTTTTATAAATCCAAAGGATGCAAATAAATTATGTAAGATACAAAGGTCAAACTATGGATTGAAGAAAGCATCTTGGATCTAGAATCTTTTTGATGAAACTATCAAAGAGTTTTTCTTTAGTGAAAATGAACATGAACCATTTGTTTATAAGAAGGTTAGTGGGAGCATGATTGTATTCCTCATAATGTATGTCGATGGCATACTATTGATGGGGAATGGCATACCTACTTTACAGATGGGTAAATACTTGGCTTGGAAATGCATTCTCTATGAGGGACTTAGGCAAAGCATCATACATGTTAGTAAATAAAGATCTATAAAGATAGATCCAGCAGGTCCTTGGACTAAGTCAAAGTGTATACACGGACAAAGTATTGAAGAGGTTCAGTACAGAGAACTCAAAGAGAGGAACCTTTCCCATGTGTCACAGTTTTTATATCTTTAGAGCTCAATGTCCCAGTTTTTGTGAAGAAAGGGACACATGACTATGATTACATATGGTTCTACAATTGGATCCATCATTTAAGGAATGTTATGCACTCACCCAGATGTCTCATATGCCTTGAGCATGATGAGAAGATATCAATCTGATTCTGATGAAGCTCACTGAGCATCCATGAAGAACATCCTTAAGTACTTGAGAAGAACTAAAGATCAGTTCCTTGTCTACGGTGGTGAGGAAGAGTTGGTGGTAAAAGTTACACCAATGCAAGCTTCCAAACTGACAAAGATGACTACATATTGCAATCCATATTTCTATTTTGCCTCAGCACCAGAGCTATGAGCTGGAAGAGTTCTAAGCTAGAGGCAGTTGCAGATTCTACAATAGAGGATGAGTATATTGCTAAATCCAATACAGCAAAGGAGGTTGTTTGAATCAAGAAGTTCATCTCTAAACTTGGGGTGGTTCCAAGCATCAACGGTGTAATTAAGCTATATTGTATGAGAAATGGAGCTATTGCACAAGATAAGGAACCCATATCACATCAGAAAGAACATACAAAGGCGGTTCCATCTCATATGAGAAATCGTATAACAAGGAGATGTGAATATTTGTAGAGTACCAACCGAAAGCAATGTACCTAACCCATTGACAAAAGCACTTCCACAACAGGAAGCATGAGGGTCATGTTATATCACTTGGGCTTAAGTTCATGGGTTATTGGCTCTAAGTGCAAGTGGGAGTCAGTTGTTATGTATGTCCAGAGAGAAAATCATATGATGATTATAACAACATAACTTGTAAATAATTTCACTAATAATAATGGCAATCTTCCAATATATTTTATTTTTTCAGTTATGAGATAATGATGTAACATAATAAATGTTTAAAGAATGATATTACTTGATGAAGAATGTCTTCAGGTTAAGGATATGAACAATGAGATCATATAGATTTCAAGAGTATATATATTCTTGTTATGTCCCTAGTTGCTTATTACTATGGAAGAAAAAATAGACAACAGTAATACATAAGACTAGAGTGTGTATTGGTTGATGACAAAATCAAATTTATTCTTGATTTGTGATATCAAACCAAACACATAGATACTTGTTAGAGAATAGTGTATCTGATAGACCCACCTTGAGAGTGATGCATGGAACCATTGAGTGGTATTCAGAATCATCTCTCGTATTGATGGTGGTGATTGTGGTTCTTAGACTTAAAATCACTATACTCATCACATGTTGTTCCATATACTTTGGCATCATCCAATGTGACTTTGGATAAGGGTTGTCATAAAGATGATGCTTGGGTGTACTATGATATATGGGGATGAATGTGAGTGATGTAGATGGGATTTGTCCCTCGTACGGGAGATTGATATCCTGGACACTTGATAAATTAGACTGAGAAAAGCATCATCTTATGCATGTGAATCATTATATGATTTTCAGTCCACATATATCTTAGACATTCTACTCTAGTTAATAGAACCGTGATTGAATGTTGAAGAGGATGATGATTCCATGCCTCAAGTTCAATATGTATCAAAGACAAAGGAACAATACAATCATTGTAACACCAATCATGAATTGTAGGTTGAAGTTGTTCTCCAACTTTCCAAATTACTTGGGTAGAAAGATGTCTTGTTAGATACCAATCATTGCTTATGATGTCATAAATTGGTTATGAGCATTCATTGTCAACGTAACTTGGAACCTATAGGGTCACACTCATAGGATGAACTTGGAATATGAGTTTATTCATGAATGATGTTCGAATTGAGTACTAAAAGTGTTTATATGTGCAATTAAATAATAGAGGTTCAAAATTGATTGATGGGCTCTGAACTGACCAATTCAAGTGTTTAACTGATTGGTTGGAGTGCAAGGTCAATTGGAAATGACATAGGTTGAATAATGTCTGCACCAGGGCATGAACCAGATAGTTCATGGCCTCAAACAACCGGTTCATGTGATGGACCACCCAATTCTATGGTCAATTCAATTGGATCAAGGATTGATGTTGATGTTATGAATTGCATTAATCATGCATTGAATACCAATGTGGTTCAAAATAGGAAACATGCATGAACCGACAGATTCATGGCATGAACCAAGTGATTCATGCATGAGCTGACCGGTTCATGGCATGAACTGACCTTGTTCATGCAAGAACCAACTGCTTGGACATGAGAACCTACCGGTTCACCATTTGTAGTTTCTAGAAAATTCTAGAATTCAATCTCTTGGACTCCGAAATCGATTGGAAACCCTGACCCTGGCCCTCCTATTAATAGAGGAGTATTAGAGGCTTCCCAGACACAACAACAAGCTATGATAATTGTTTTCTTCTCTGATTGTAGTAACCAAGAGAATCCAAGCAAGTTCTACCTTTCAAAGGGAGGAACAACAAGGGAAGACAATTGGGAGAACAAGTCAACGCTAGCACACTAGAAGAGAAAACTCCTTCATGTTCATTCCACGAGAATGATAGGAGTTACCGGTGGTCCATGTGGACTACTCTAGAGGAGAGGAGTTTGTTTCCTACCTCAAGGATGATAAAGTTAACCCCCATTTGTGGTGCCACACCAGGAGGTCGATGACTACAGACATCAAGGTGCAACTTGAAGAAAGGTGCACGCTACTATGAGGGAATTGTCGTCGAACTTGTTGTAGGACCAAGTATAATCTTGCAGCCATCCTTCTCATTTCATAGTTGTTGATATGATCTATTGTCTTTAGGGAATATGGTATGTAATTTTGTGTTTCTTGTAACATACTGAATCTTGGGTTTATTTGTATTTAACCCATTTTCAAATATTGTATTTCCTTCATGTACTTTTTTTCCTTTTTTCCTAAATTTTCCTATCTTTTCTATCCTCTTTGTCCTCACTGTTGAAATTGAGAAATACTTAATGATGTGAATTATGTTTCACCCACATTCATTTCAAGAATGGGTTTTTGCACAAATATCTTAACTAATGTATTAATTAGAGTCTAATAATGCAAAATGTTCATTTATGAGAGATCATTAGTAGATTGTATTAATTTATATATTTTATGGCTTTATGGGACAAGAAATGAGAGAATTAGGGATTTTATATCTAAATTTATTAAGAAAGGTACTAAATATATATATTAGGCACTTAGCATACAATTAAATACAAAAATGCATTCAAGAGGACAAGTTAATGTAAAGTTAGAATCCTCACACTTTAATTAACAAACCCATGAGTTTTTAAGTCAATTGGTATTTCCTTACCCTCTTAATTAATTAAATGAATAAGCAACTCTAATATATATAAATTCCTAATGCATGTGAAAAAGGAAACCTCCATGACTCCTATTTAGCATGCCCTTTAATTTGTTTGAACATTGAATAGAAATTTCTTTCCCAAATGAATTGATACTTAAAATCCTAAATACCATAGGTTTTAATAGTGGTATTTGATGAAGCAATTAACCATTTCCTAAAACAAAATGTAACACAACGATGTGTTACTCCCCTCTCTATCAAATGTGATGTTGTGTTTCCCTCTTCCGTAATGAGTGATGCTCGTTGCCTCCACCTTCCTATCCTCTCTATATACTATTTATCTTTCCCTCATTCTTCCTTACCCCTCACCCTCTTCATCTAGCGCTAGCCTTCCATCTTCCTCCTTCTTCTTCTTTGGGTGCCCTGTCATCCAGCCAGCGGCCGCAACATCAAGAAGACCATGGCCGCCTGTTGATCAACTACAGATCATTGAAGCAAAGAATAACGACACCCCTACAAGCCCCTCCCTCAACCTCTAGTGTCATGTAGCCTAGATCTGGTAGATTGCAGTGCCGACACTGCCTCTCCCCTTGCTCGACACTCAGTGATGCCTGAAACTCGGTGCCCCGCCATCGTGATCTACTCAACTCAAGTCTGATAGGGTCATTCCCATGCACCTACAACTGCGTCCCCGACACCCTGTTTTCCTCCTATATCTTCCCCTCCCAATTCTTTCTTTCCTCTCACCCTCATATCCGTCTACACTAACTATAGAACCGATCAAGACACCTACAGGTGGAGGTATGCTACCTTTATTACCCAGGCCATTGAAGCAGAAGGTCCTTCCTCTCCATTGCTCCTGCCTCCCCAAATTTTAAACCCGCAACCCTCACCATACACCCAAATGTATTGTCATGATGGACCAATTCCTCCATCAACCATGGCAGCCATGACCTGCACCTCTAGGAGCTTAACCACCACAGAGTGCTCCAACAATTCTCTGCAATACAACACCACTTCTAGAACAGCCTCGACACCATCACACCCTGACAGTAGGGCATCGTAGCCACCAAGTGCAAAATCGTCGACCTTGACAGTGACGTCATCATTTGCAACCACCAGATCTGCAACACCACGACATCGGTAAACAGCTCCATTCAACCTGATGATGGTGACTCATTACAGATTGCTCCTTCCCGGGTCACATGATCATACAGAACGTGATGATGTGTTTGGATCCCCATCTCATTGTGAATCAACCAGACATACAACCTCCATGGTAACCCTAGACATGTAAGTCTTCATTTCACATTCAATAGTTTTGTTGTAGAAAATAGACTATAAAGATGGGATAAGTATGGAGTAAGGATAATATAGTTATTTAAAACCATAACACGAACTAGTCAATTAACTTACCTATCAACTTTGTTGAATACAAATGTACAAATTAGATTGCATGAAATCAAACTTGAAATGATTCGTTAAAGTGGAGACTTAATATTAAATAGAAGATATTGTGTAAGCCTCGGGTAGATTTATATCCAAAATGATTAATGAATCACCCTAATGATTATAGTATACTTTACCAAGCCCTAAGAATCATTAGTGAGTGTATACTTATTTTAATGTATCATTTACATTAGAAACCATATATAGGTGCATTACATGATAACTAGAAATACATATGAATCTAGGAAACACTCATCTAAATTGATCCAAGGGAACTTGAAATCATGTATAAGAATGCATCTAACTATGTTGTCTTGTTATGAATCTAATGGTGAATAAGATAATAATGTGTAAAGTAATATACTTTTATAAACATATATCTAGATGATTTGTTAGTTAGATCAAATCATGTGTATATTAGTGAACCTAATAGATATTCATGTGTAATTTACTTACACCAATATACGTGGTAAGCATGATGTTAGGAATAATATGATTCACATTATAGAGAAGAAAATGACATCATTAAACCTAAATTGGAAGAATATCTATATTATTATTATTATCCACATATATATAAGTTACAAAAACTTATGTGACTAAATATGGGTAACTAGAACTAAGATAGATATATAAAGCATCACATATTATCTCAACAAAGATTAAAATCATAAACCCTAACATGACATTAGATGGTCGGGAATTGGGTAAGAATAATATAAAAAAAACATAATAGGAATGAATATGTTCACTTTGACTTGGGTAATATACATAATGTGTTTCTAGGATGATAAGTTGACTTTTTGGACCAAAGTATACTATCAAGTTAACTTTTATGTGTGAAAATAGGTATGTGCATTCAAACCCTAATTTGGGCATATTTTTATCCAATCCTATATTTTCCAATGAGGCATGAGACTATACCTTAGTTTCAATAATTCTTGTTATTTCATTTCAATTATACTAGACTCTTGGACCCCACTCTCACAAGTTAACTATTTCTTAAATCTTCCATTGAACTATTTTAGCATGATGATGTAAATGACTAATTAACTAATGTAGTGTACATAAGTACTAACCACCCATAGTAGGCATGTGATATTTCACCCAAGGGAATGTCACCACTCTCCCCATTTTATATATATTTGGGTGCTTGGGAATGTGTTTCTCTCCCTCACCCAGAGGTTGAGGTTAGGTAGGTGCCTTAGTCCTATGTTAGATTAATGTAGTCATATTAAATCATGCATGCAACTCTATTATTATTTGACTTGGCAGAATTCTTATTTATTTACTTGCCTCATACTTTTGACCCTCTTAGCCTAGTAGTTCTGTATGATGCAATACTTTACTTTATGTTTGTCCTTATTCCTTTATTCGACACATACGTTTATCTCCTCTTGTTGGGTGATCGCAGCACCCAGGTTTAGGATCAGAGTGCCCAACAGGAGCATGATGAACTAGCCTAAGACTAGGAGAAGGAGTTCATCCTTCCATCATGGACTATATGTTAAGTTATTTAATTGGAGACATATTAACATTGTTGTGTTTCCATTTACTTTGATCCTTTATTTGTATAAAGAATCTACACCCTTATTGGGAAAATTTTGATGTACTCTTTATTAAATTGAATATAGTTAAAGTTTCAACTTCTACTATTCATTGGTGTTTTTCGTACCATTATTAGTAGAGAGGTGATCTCACTTATTTACAGCATGGTATCAGAGCCAACGATAGTCGGATCCTTGACTATTTCAATTTGTCTCCCTAGTTTGAAACTCTTACCTTATATAGTTTCCCTTTAGTTAAGATATTCACTTTAGAATTGACCTATGGTGAAAGGTTGATATAGGACCATAAGAATTTCATACTAGAAATATATTTAGTCAACTTTTAGGTGATTAGCCTATTAGGTAGCTACTAGGACATAAGTTGAAAGCAAAGGTGCATAGAAAGGGTCAGGGTCTGGGGGCTGGCAAAATTTTCCTCCGCACCAGTAGCTTGGTTAACAAGGACTTCCGGATCCATATGACATTGGTCTGGCTTGAGCTGATACTATTGTCTGAAATAGCATACCTTTAGGCAATTACCTCAATTTTGAGTATCCTTAGGAACCTAATATGATGATTTGGGTAACCAAACAAAGTCACCTTATGTCCCATAAGTTCCTTATATGAGTCTTAGATTTCCATGTTTATGGGTACCCTATACTAGACTTAAAAGTTTGGTAATAATGATTAGTAAAACAATTAAGTGTTGGATCTTATACATGGTCTAATAGAATCACTCTTTTACCCTAATTTATTTTGACTTGGTAGGTCGACCCTTTTAATGGGTGGAGTAGTGGTAGTAGAAGTACCTTGATAGATTTTGCATTTTGCTGATTCAAGAAATCCCTTTTTAGGGGGATGGAATCCTATAACATAGCAAAATATAGACACTTTGGAATTAGAAACCCTAACTCCATCAACAACAGATTACTGAGCTTATATGATTAGTATGGACCAAACAAATTATAATTATAATTTAACTTGTTTTTTTATATACTAATGAATACATAATAAGTCATCTAATGAATAATCCATATGCCTGGATCCTAACAAATACTTATGGTACATAATATGAGTAACTCACTAATTGTGAATACACATAATTTTGACCATGTCACCCTAATGATAAGATAAATCCATAACATGTAATGGTCATTTTGACCTAAACCCTAAGATGTAATCATATAACCTTAACATATATACATACATATCCTTAATGCCTTCATTATACATTACTAACATTAGGTGTCATCATCAGATAATATACCTTGATACATATTAAATGGATTATATTCACCTAATAATAATTTAATTGATTTGTCAATATGTGTGATACATACTACCTTATTCTATAATACACACCTCATTAATCACCTTACCATAATTTGGTATATGGATCAATTCATTTATATGCAATGTGTTCCACCTTATTCACTAAAAATACATATAATGATTCAAATATGATAAAGAGTAATTGGATGTACATAAGTATGATTATTAATTCTACAATAATTCCAAATGCCTAATGTGATGTAAAATGTGTAATTTATAATTATATGAAGTGTAAATAGGAGAAAATGATTAGAGATGACATTAATGTGAGTATAAAAGGTGATATGACAATGTGTAATATAAGTGTAAGGAATTAATGGACATTATTTAGAATTAATAACTTTTTAGTGAATAATATATATTCCTTATGAAATAATCTGTGATAATTCTACATGATGGTAATATGAGAATAAATTCAAGTGATTGAGAATTGTGATCTAATATATTAATAAATATTTAACCCTAAATGTGCTTAAAATTCTTATTTAGTAAATGAGATATACATATGATTTGTACATAGTGTTGAGATATAATTGTTTTTACAACAATGTGAATATAACCTAACACAATTAGTAGAATATTATGGATGGTGTAATTTCATAATGGAAATAATGCTAATAAGCCACAAATGTTAACTGTGTTATATTGATAAAAGGTAACATGAAAAGTGGAAACCTTAGTAAAACCTAACTTATGAGTAGAGAATGTGAAGTGCCATAGATTAGAAGTAACCACCTAGTTGCTTAATGTTGGGATGTTATGTACTCACCCTTCCCTCTTGTTGAGATTTCCAGGATGAAATCCTCTTTAAGGGGTGGAGTGTTGTAACATACTGAATCTTGGGTTTATTTGCAATTTTACCCATTTTCAAGACTTTATTTCCTTCACGTACTTTTTATCCTTTTTCCTAAATTTTCCTATCTTTTCTATGCTTTTTATCCTCACTGTTGATATTGAGCAATACTTAATGATGTGAATTATATTTGACCCACATTCATTTCAATGAATGAGTTTTTGCAAAAATATCTTAACTAATGTTTTAATTAGAGTATAATAATGCAAAATGACCATTTCTGAGAGATAATTATTAGATTATGTTAATTTATAGATCTTATGGCTTTATGAGACAAGAAATGAGAAAATAAGGAATTTTATATCTAAATTTATTAAGAAAGGTATGAAATATATTTATTAGGCACTTAGCATACAATTAAATAAAAAAATGCATTCAAGAGGAGAAGTTAATGTAAAGTTAGACTCCTCACACTTTAATTAACAAACCCATGAATTTTTAAGTCAGTTGGTATTTCCTTACCCTCTTAATTCATTAAATGAATAAGCAATTCTAATATATATAAATGCATAATGCATGTGAAAAAGGAAACCTCCTTGACTCCTATTTAGTAGGCCCTTTAATTTGTTTGACCATTGAATAGAAATTGTTTTCCCAATTGAATTGGTACTTAAAATCCAAATTACCATAGGTTTTAGTAGTGGTATTTTATTAAGCAATTAACTATTTCCTAAACCAGAACATAATGCAATACTATGTTACTCCCTTCTCTATCGAATGTGATGTTGTGTTTCCCTCTTCCATAACGAGCGACGCCCGTCGCCTCCACCTTCCTCTCCTCTATGTATACTATTTATCTTTTCCCCATTCTTCCTTACCCCTCACCCTCTTCATCTAGCCCTAGCCACCGATCTCCCTCCTTCCACTTCTCCTTTGGTGCCATGTCGTCCAGCCGGCGGCCCTGACATTAAGAAGACCATGGTCACCTATTGATCAACTATAGATCGTTGAAGCAAAGAACAAAGGCGCCCCTGCAAGCCCCTCCCCCAACCTCCAACATCATGTAGCCTGGATTTGGTAGATTGTAGCATTGACACTACCTCTCCCCTTGATCGACGCTTAGCGATGCCTGAAACTTGGCTCCCCACCATCGTGATCTACTCAACTCAAGTCTGACAGGGTCATCCCCACACACATGCAACTCCGTCCCTGATACCCTATCTGCCTCCTATGTCTTCCCCTCTTGATTCTTTCTTTCCTCTCATCCTCACAGCCATCTACACCAACTATAGCGCCAATAAAGACACCTACAGGTGGAGGTCTGCTACCTTTATTACTCAGGCCACTAAAGTAGTAGTTCCTTCCTCTCCATTGCTTCTGTCTCCCCAAATTTGAAATCCACAACCCTCACCTTACACCCAAATATGTTTTCATGATGGACCACTTCCCCCATCAACCATGGCAGCCATGACTTGCACCTCAAGGAGCTTGACCACCACTGAGTGCTCCAGCAATTATCTACAAAACAACACCACTTCCAGAACATCCACGATAACATCACACCCTGACAGCAGGGCATCATAGCCGCCAAGTGCAACGTCATCGACCTTGATAGCGACATCGTCATTTGCAACCACCAGATCTACAACACGACAATGTATGCAAACACCTCCATTCAATATGATGATGGTGACTCATTACAGGTTGCTCCTTCCTGGGTCACATCATCATAGAGAATGTGATGATGTGTTTGGGTCCCATCTCATTGTGAATCAACCAGACGTGCAACCTCCATGGTAATCATAGATATGTAAGTCTTCATTTCACATTCAATAGTTTTGTTTTAGAAAATAAATTATAAAGTTGGTATAAGTATGGAGTAAGGATAATCTAGTTATTTTAAAACCATAACACAAACTAGTCAATTAACTTACCTATCAACTTTGTTGTAAACAAATGTACATATTAGATTGCATGAAATCAAACTTGAAATGATATGTTAATGTGGAGACTTGATATTAAATAGAAGATATTGAATAAGACCCAGGTAGATGGATATTCAAAATGATTAATGGATCATCCTAATTGATTATTTTGTACTTTAACAAGCCCTAAGAATCATTAGTGAGTGTATGTTTGTTTTAATGTATCCTTTACATTAGGAATCATATATAGGTACATTACATAATAACTAGAAATACATATGAATCGAGGCAACACTCTCATCTAAATGGATCCAAGGGAACTTGAAATCTTATATAAGAATGCATTTAAATATATTGTCTTCTTATGAATTAAATGGTGAAAAAGAAAATAATGTGTAAAGGAATATACTTTTATAAACATATATCTAGAGGATATTTTAGTTAGATCAAAACATGTGTATATTAGCAAACCTAATACATATTCATGTGGAATATACTTACACCAATATATATGGTAAGCATGATGTTAGGAATAATATGGATTCACATTATAGAGAAGAAAATAACATCATTAAACCTAAATTGGAAGAATATTTATATTATTATTATCCACATATATATAAGTTACAAAAACTTATGTGACTAAAGATGAGTAACTAGAACTAATATAGATATATAAAGCATAACATATTATCTCAACAACGATTAAAATCATAAACCCTAACATGACATTAGATGATCGGGAATTGGGTAAGAATGATATAAAAAATATAATAGGGATGAATATGTTCACTTTGACTTGGCTAATATACATAATGTGTTTATCAGTGAAAAGTTGATTTTGTGGACCAAAGTATACTATTTAAGTTAAACTTTATGTGTGAAAAGAGGTATGTTCATTATAACCCTAAGTTGGGCATATTTTTATCCAATCCTATTTTTCCCAATGAGGCATGAGCCTATACCTTAGTTTCAATAATTCTTGTTCTTTCATTTCACTTATACGAGGGTCTTGGACCCACTTGCACAAGTTAACTATTTCTTCTATCTTCCATTGAACTATTTTAGCATGATGATGTAAATGACTCATTAACTAATGTAGTGTACATGAGTACAAACCACCCATAGTGGGCATGTGATATTTCTCCCAGGGGAATGTGACCACTCTCCCAATTTTATATATATTAGGATGCTTGGGAATGTGTTACTCTCCCTCACCCAGAGGTTGATGTTAGGTATGTGCCTCAGCCCTATGTTAGCTTAATGTATTCATACTAAATCATGCATGCAACTCTATTATTATTTGACTTGGCAGGATTCTTATTTATTTACTTGCCTCATAGTTTTGACCCTCTTAGCCTAGTATTTCTTTATCATGCAATACTTTACTTTATGTTTGTCCTTATTCCTTTATTTGACACATACTTTTATCTCCTCTTGCTGGGTGATCCCACCCACTCAGGTTTAGGATCAGAGTGTGCAACAAGAGCATGGTGAACCAGCCTATGACTAGGAGAAGGAGTTCATCCTTCCATTATGGACTATATGTTAAGTTATTGTATTGGAGACATATTAACATAGTTGAGTTTTCCTCTATTTAGATCTTTTATTTGTATAAAGCATGTACACCCTTATTGGAAAAAATTTGATGTACTCTTTATTAAATTGAATATAGTCAAATTTTTAACTTCTTCTACGGTTTATTGGTGTTTTGTTTTCCATTATTAGTAGAGAGATGATCTCAATTATTTACATTTCCATGGCCTTACATGATGCCATATTTTGTTACAACATGGAATCGTCATCCTCTTAATACTCTATCTATGTTTCTTGAACTAAAGGAGATTGTTGAGATATAGTGAGTTCAGTATCATATGTTGACTCAAACGGGCACGACCATGCATTTCTCAGTCTTTCTTATCAAGGGTCATAAATATAAAACTCTTAATATAAGAAAATACCATCTACATCACTCATAGTCAATCCCCATGAGTCACAACATACCCAATCACTACCTTAATGGCAACCCTTATTCTGGATCAGATTGGATATTGTCAAAGTTCATAGAATGACATGTGGTTAGTGTAATGACTTAGGTCTAACAACCTCAATCACAACTACCACTTTGCGAGCCGACTCTGACTACCATTTCATGGTTTCCATGTATCACTCACAAAGTGGTTCTATCTGGTACACTATTCTTTGACACATAGCAATATGTTTGACTTGATATCCAATATCATGAAAAATGTGACTCTATCATTAGGAAACATGCATTCTAATCTTATGTGTTATTGTCATCTATTTTTCTTCCACAATAATATCTGACAAGAGACATAACAAGAATGGATGTACTCTTATTATACATATAATCTCATTCTTCATGTCCTTAATGTGAAGACATGTGTCACCGAGTAATTATTTTTTAGACATCTATTATGTGTGTGTCATTATCTCATAACTAAGTCAGGCATAATATATGGAATTAGCATTATTAGTATTATCAAATCAAGTACATGATGCCCCATGAAGTTATAAAATGATTTTCTCTATGAGTATATATACCAACAAATATTTCTTTGTCTAAGTCGATTTGTAAGGTGAGGAATCCCATGAACACCTAAGTGGACTGGGGTTATTATGATAGAACCTTCACTAAACTAACCTTCTGTATAGACATGTGCTCATATTTACTTACACGGTGATGGTTTATCCTCAACTAATTAGTATATTAGACAAGCTCAAGTAAAATTAGTTCCCCCTAAGTGCCATCATGTTTACAAATTATTAGAGATGTCAAGACATAAGGATACATATAAGTCATTATTTTATGTATTGTCTTAAAGTACGTATAGAGCTCAAAAAGGCTTGTAGATGAAGTATGAAAGTCCCAAGTGTTGCTAATCTAGGATTTGTACATGATCTATAAAGTTTCTAGTGATTTCTAATGGTATTTTATGTAAATAATATAAGTTACGCAACTAGTATTAGGGTTTCCTAAGTTCCAATTGTATAGTTTGTATTTGATAACTGATACTACTATCCATGAGACATGCACATTACAAATTGTTTATATCTCAAAATACAATCATATAACAGGCTAATATTAAAATCAATTTTCCACATAATTTCATTCAAAACATTTAAGAAATATGTGTAAAATCACACAATATGTCATAATGCATAGAATTTCAACTACTAATACTTGGAAACCACAACCAAAACATAAAGTTCTATCTCATCTTGGATTGATGAGGACATCTAGTTTATATCTCTTCTATGTATCCTAGATTACCTAACTATTAACATCTTGAAGGAAGAAACCACACAGATCAAAAGAGGAATAGGCTCAACCAATGTGGTACCAAATCCTTGTTATTAAGCAATTGTAAGTATATGCAAAAAAATAAGATTACTTGAATTTTCAATTAGAAAAGAACTATTTGGTGGAAGATTTGATTAACTTAGGATCTCAAGATCAATATTCCAAGGTTCAATGTCATTTCTAAATGATCAAAGTTACCAACAATTCAATATAGAAACTAATAAGATTGTTCACAAGATATCAACTATCAACACTTGCAAGATTGTACATAAGTATTTAATATAAACACTTCCAAGTATAATGATTAGCAAATATCAAGATTTTAAAATATTCAAATTATCAAGTTTGACATGTTCATCGTCTCTTTACTATTGATAAGTCCCTTGTGTCAATTTAGTATCCAACACTATTTAATATTTGCAAAAACTAGTAGTGACCTTCAAGAGGCAAGACAGTCTTTACAAACAATTTTGATTTGACCACTTCACAAGGATTCATTCATGCATCTCAAGAAACAAATATATAACACAGTAATTTGCAGAGAATCTGGCATATAAACATTCAAGAATACAAAGGTTTCTTAATCAAAGAGATGTACAAGTAGTATGTTATTCTAGCATTTAGCTTGGAACCAAGTATTCTTCAGTATCTTTTATTCAAGGTTAGTTTTTGGGGTGTGCGTGTGTGTTTTTGTATATATATATATATATATATATATATATATATATATATATATATATATATATATATATATAAACATATATATATTTATATATATATATAAATATAGATATATATACATACATATATATGTGCATATACATATATACATACACACACGCTGTTATAACCCCAATTTTTGGGTTCAATTGGTGAGAAATGTAATTTCTCATATTAAAGATATTTGAACAAATAATGATATAATTTGCTTCAAATAAATGGATTTCATTTACAATAGCCTTGATGTTTGTTTTGTGGGCTTTATTGGCTATGGGGCCCAATAACAAGGAAATAACAAAGAAAATTCAATTAGTAAATGAATAATTGAATAGTTGAAGAATAGAAAGAGGTAGAAACCTCTAGAAGGCAGAAAGATGTAATCCAAGGATGGATTTCATGCCTTTTGGGTTCCTTGGATTCCAAGGAGTCCAAAGTTGCAAAAGAAGGCAATAAGAAAGGAAAAGTTTAATTAAGTATTTCTTTAATAAGAAAGAGATTGAAAATAATGTTGAAATGTTAGAAATAAGTGGAAAAAGGTGTAATTAGGAGATCCTTAGTGGAATTTCGTATCCCAAGGATTCCTAATGATAAAAGGAATACCAATGAGGAAAAGAAAAGAGAAATAAAGAGAAATTCTCAAAAAGAGATATTTTAATAAGAAATACACATGATAATGGGAAATAAAGCATAAAGATGCATCTAGAAGGATAATAGGTAGCCAATAAATAGAATTTCGAATTATTAGAATTCTTTGGGGTCCAAGGAGCCCAATGAATAAAAGAAGAAAGAGAAAATACCCCTAATAGAAAATATGAAGATAATGTGAGTATACAATTAATATATTATGTGGTATTGCTAAAAAGAAGGTAATTTCTATTAAAGGAAAATAGGATTTCGTGCCTAAGGTTTGAAGAGCAAGGATAAAGAGGATAAGAAAGAGGAATTTCTAATTTTCTACATACTCAAATAATAGAGCATAACAAAAGGATGATGAGGAGTGAGAAGGATACTTCTCCTAAAAGGAATATGATTCCTTTTGATTAGGACTCATTGAGTCGAGTATAAGTGTATCTAGGGCTTCGTTTCTCACCCCTATATAAGGGGTAGAGCCCTAGTTCTAAGGGAGAGAGAATCCCATGTTCCCCTAACCTCTTCTCTCTCTTCTTCCATGCTAACCCTAACCAAGTGAGCACATGACGGTTTCAAGGACTTTAGAGGCTACTGTGTGAGCTTGGGGGAGGCACAAAGCTGCCTCTAGGGTCGAGGGTGGTTTTCCACCTTTCCCAGGCCGCAACCGTCGTAAAGTAATCTGCAGCACAGCCTGCCAGGCCAGCAACAGATGACAGGCTCGGCCAGCGAAGGCCAGCCACCGTGGCTGAGTGTAGGAGACTCCATCGGATGCACGGGAGCATGGTGGAGGGAGGCAGAGGCTGGAGGACCATCGCCGACGCTCTGGAGACCAGGATTAGAGGAGAAGAGCTCCCCCGTGCCGCTGCAGGTGGCAGCCTAAGGTTGCTCGCGAGGTAGGAGAAGCTCGGGCTGGTTTTTGACGAAAATACCCTCCACGAGATACAACAACAATCGACTTAAGGGAGGGCATAATAGACCTTTCGTTATGTTTTCAAGCAACCGAGTTCGGTGCATGGAAAGGCCTACATGGCGCAATCTGATTGGTCCAAAAGTAAGTATTTTTACAAAATTCGTAACTAATGAACTGTAGCTCGGATTGAGACAAATCTTATATGAAAATTGATCCTCAGAATGAGGGGAATTCAATAAAAATATGATCAGAAGCTAATTTCTCTTGATATGCGGAAAGTAGTGTAAATCATCATCTTTAATGAATTAAAGATTAAGAAACCCTATTTTGATATGTTTAATGTGTTTAATTGGGTTTAATGGATCTTTAGAGTTGATGATAACCTGTTAAATGTAAAAAGGTACATAATGTTCAAAAAGGAATAACTTTGCACATGATTAGTCTAATTTAGAGTTTATGTGCTTAAATATGCATGAAATTTGAAAAGGGCATAAAGTTATCATCTTTAATGATTCAATTAAGGAAAAACCCTTAGATTTGGTGATAGACAGATAATTCAAGTTGATATTAACATGTTGTTAATGAAAGAGAAAATAGGATTTAAAAATATGATCTTTTTAGGGTTTCGTGCATGATTATGCATTAATGAGCTTGAAAACCCTAATTTTGATGAATATGTCTTTTAATTGGTTTAATTGTGTAAATCCACGAATAAAATAGAGATGTGATGATCCTAAGCCAATTTGAGCATAAAAGATCCTTAATGTGGATAATTTGAGTAATTAGGGTTTTTATGAGTGGAAAAGTTGTTTTAGGGTTTGTTGACCTAAAAAGGATAAAGTTTGAGAAATTGATCTAAGAAACCCTAATGCGTCCTAATGAGACTTAGAAACTTTAGAAAGGTGTCCCAAGTCAATAAGGAGTTGTTTGGGATATGCTTGTGACAATTAGACATTATACATGTTTTCAGGATCAATGTTTGCTTGATTGATTGATTGGCTTGCTTGATTGGACATCTAGTTGGATTTGGATAAATTGTTGCTTGAGATCTCCAAGACAGGTATGTGGTTACTTATGAATAACCGCTTAGTTTTCCGATGGTTTCTCGGATGATTAATCGCATTGAATGCAACTAAACTGTTTGGATGTTCATATTGCAATTATAAAGTGACTATGACTATCACTTAATGTATATGCCTATAAACTCAGATCCTGGTTCTCTTTGTGGCATAATAGCTAACCTAGTACATGGATACCTATTGGGTAGGTCCATCAGGTTAGAGAAAGGCCTAGTACATGGCTACCTATTGGGTAGGTCCATCAGGTCTATGGATGACCTAGTACATGGCTACCTATTGGGTAGGTCCATCAGGTATATGGTTGACTTAGTACATGGCTACCATGGAGGTAGGACCATCAAGTCATAATGAGTTAGATATTGGGCTATCTTCGGATAGTGCCATGCGACTCTATTACCTAAAAGAGAGGTGATATTCATGTCCACTGTAGGGACAGCCCAGAGTTTGAGAATATGTATGGATTGAGTTGTATGGCTTAAAATGTAATCTTGATTGTTAAATGATTAATTGAATGATTATATTGTTAACATAGTTGAAAATTATCTTTTTCCTCCACATACCAGCTTCGGCTGAATGACGTTTTGTTTGTCGGCGTTTTAGGTACAATGAAAAGTAAAAATAGTAAAGCGACACCTTGTGAATTCAAGAATTAAAGAACAAGGAGGAATTTGATAGAATAGTTCAGCTGAGGTTAGAAGTTAGTTTGTTCTCAACTTTTCAATGTATGCAAAGAAAAATTTTATTACCATTTTCAGTATAGTATGTTAGAATTTAATAATTGTTTATGGTTATATGTCGAACCTTTGATACGGGATTAATGGGTGCGGCTTCAACCTCTTGGTCTCCCTTAATTGGGGGTTACTGAAAGGTGAGGTCGTAACATTTGGTATCAAAGCTTAGGTTCCTCAGTTAACCATTAATAATTATTAAATTTTACAAACTCCATAGAACCCAAGGGAGTTATTAGAGGAGTATTTGAAAGGTGGAGGTGTCTAGAAAGGGATCACGACCGGGGGCTGGCAAGATTTTCCTCCGCACCGCTAGTCAGAATACGAGGACTCCCGTACCCGTGTGACCTCCTGGCCAAAGTCTTAGGGTATGAATCAAAATAAGATACCTTTAGGACTTCTCATCTTATTCATCTCTTCTCATCACAAAATTCTGATAAGGACACAAAGGATTAGGGTTTTCCTTCTTCTCCTCACCTTCTTGAGGTATGGGTAAGGTTAATAAGGTTTAAGGAATCCTCCACGAAATTAATGAAAGGCATGTAAATAAGATGTCATGGACATAAGCTTAATTGAGTAAGCACAAAATAAATAATAGATACATGCTTAGGTCGTATGACATAAGATGTCATGTCCTCAGAAGGGACCTAAATTTAGACCTTCGTGACAGGAGGATAAGTTAGTCTTGGAGATAAAGATCTCCATTTCAAGTAGAGACCTGGCACATCCTCGGAGGATGATGCTAACCCTAACCCTAAGTGAAGGTTATAGAGAGATGAGTTGGACCATGTGTTTGAAAGGACATGCCTTTGGGATGCCATAGAATCCAGGGGTGACCTAGCACCTTTGGCAACCCAACCCTGGGAAGGGTCGTGCATGTTAGGGTAAAGGATAGCTCCTTAGATGATGATGTTAGTGAAGGACAATAGAAACCCTATGGGATTGTGCAAGTAAGGCATAGCTGGCACCTAGGGCACGTCATAATGCTGATAGTAGGATGAAACCCTGGATGATCTTGAGCAACCATAAGTTCAAACCCAGGCTTCACCCAAGTGGAGCATGCTTTTGAGGTTGATCCTTCATGAAGAAAGGACATCTAATGGTGAGGTTGGATGTGGGGTTAGCTCTAGAGGGAGCAGGAAACCCAGCAAAGAGGTAGGAAGCCTAAAACCTTGGGATATGAGGAACAATGGATAATAGTGGTTGCCTCATGATTGATCCCTGAAAGATTGATGATATCTTGGAGGGACCAAACCCTAAAGATAGAGGATGAAGCATATGGTGCCTATGTGCCTACGGTATAGGTGTTTACCTTCTGAGGTGGGAAGAAGAGTTCCTTAGGCCTAGAAAAGATTAGTAGTAGGTTCTGAGGCCTTGTACCTTGTTGGTTGTCCTTAAGGAGGACCCAACCCTAAGTGTTGCTCGAGTTGAAGGATGACAAGAAGTGCATGTCATGCCTTTTGCGTGCTTGGTTCGTAGTTAAGAGACATAACATGCAGTGAACCTAGGGTTCCTAGGCCTAAGAGGGGAAGTGGTGTACCTAAGGCTCATGATGAGAAGTTGAGTTCCTATAGAAGCGAGCATATTAATCCCCATGAATAGAGGAAAAGAGGAGCCCCTGAAGTTAAAGGTGTGTTTGAAGAACCCCTCACAGCTAGGTTGATGATAAAGAAAGGTATGATCTTGATCCAACATTGAGGAAAGAGGACAAGTATGACCTAGCATGGTACAGTAAGTGATCTGCTCATGCCTTAATGGCTTGCTAGGGTTAAGTAGGCTCGTGTGGATGTAAACCCTAGACCTAAGAGCTTTTGTGACCTTAGAGATAGTTTTCCTCCCATCCTGGGAAAGGGACCCCTTTGGAAGGGTGTATATCAGTTTTGTTGGTTCAGGGTAACCTAAAGAGGTCTCATAGGATCTTGATAAGCTAAGTGAAAGGTACATGGTATGAGCATGAATCTACAGACCCATAGATATCCATCTCTAATTGCATATGAATGTGTTACCATGGAGGTAACCAGTATGGGGCTTGACCAAGGTAGGCAGGTTGCCATGATGCCTATGAACAGATGAGAGTCAGCCCATGAATGCAGAAAGAGAGATGATGAAGACTGGGGTAAGGTTTTAAGTGAACATGTACTATAATGGAGAATCCTAAGTCTATCCTAGGGTCAGGTAGGGATAAGACCGATGAAAGGAGGAGTTGCCTAATTCCCCAGTTGCACATGACCATAGGGTCGGGAGGTAACAGCTATCATTGTCTGAGGGCCATGGGTTAGGAGATTGATCACCTTCATGAACTCATGGGATCCAAAGGGCAGATGAGTAGGGCACTCTCTTGATGCATGAGGGAAGAGGGATGACCCCAAAAGAGTCGGTACCCTATAGACCTAGAGGAGATGACCAAGGATATAAACCTCAGTAGGTTCAAGACTAGTTTGATATCTTGTTGTTTATGATGAAGAGACATATGTGGCACGTTGCAACTTAGATTTAAAGGTGTACTGGCAAGGTGGGATGTACCATCTCTACTCTTGGAACAGGAAGAACTCTGTATTTGGACTGCAGCCAAATGCTTATTTCCTCTTGTTATGGGGGTGAGAGATAGGACATTATGCATGTCATACACCAAGGATAAGAGATGATGTAGGTTGGAGTGTTGCCATGAGAAATGGGGATAGAGAAGATATCTACCCTGGTAAAGTGAATGATACATGGATGGTTTGTAAACACTAAGAGGAATGAGGTAGTCACCTTATGAGGATGTTTCTAGCATGAGCTAAGTGGAGCTTACAAGTTATACCAGGTTGAGTTTGATCACCATGATGATGGAATCAGAGAGTGTTCTTATGAAGATGAACATATAGTTTGAGGTGACATGATAAGTGAAATACATGGAAGTGTAATGTTACCTAAGGATGTGAAGTGGTAATGGGTGATCTGGTTGAGATACATCTGACTTGTTTGACAAGAAGCTAGAAGAGGTTGTTTGGCTAACCCTAAGTTTGAACAGGAGAGGTTCGGATAACACTCAGATGTAACAAGATGCGTTGAAAAGTTATGGTTGTTTGGTTATCCAGTCTAGTCCTGGATGCAATGAAAGGATGGTGGTAAAACCTCAGATGTACTTCTTTGGAAGAGAAGGTGATGAAACCCCGACTAGAGTGGTTTAGGGTTTCAGAGGAATCGATCTTGGAAGAATCATAACATACAGTAAATCATGATTGAAGATCACCATACACCATGGAAAATGGCAATAGCACTTTGGATGCTTAAGATGAAGTTGCATGTGGGTTATGACCATGCAAGCCAGGAGGTAAAGGACGAACCCCAGTAACCCAGGTATTGATATAGAGGACAAAAGAGTCCCTGAGAGGGAATGGGAGCTCAACACTATGGATGTTGTGATAGGTCTTCCCTGGGCCAAAGAAGGTCGATATACAATATGGGTTATGGTAGGTCGCCTTACCTAGATAATATGAGAAAGGAAGAGTTCTGTCAAGGGACAGATCTAGTTGAACTACCCATGAGAGAGATGGTTCAACTACACCATGAAGCGAGTTCAATGGTTCTTGAGTTTGACCTAAAGGTTCACTTCCATAAAATGGAAGTAGGTACATGAAGAACTCAATGTTAGTATAGTTTATCACCCCTAACTATGGTTAGTATGATCCAGACTAAAGGGTCTGATGAGGGCATGTGTGCTCGTTCAGGGTGATATCTAGAGATAGTTCTTGTCCTATGAAAGATGTGACAATGACTACCATAGCCAATATTGGGTTTTATATGCAGCTCTGTAAGGGAGGTTGTGTCGGTCACCACTTCAGTAAGGTGATGTTGGCGAAAGGGGCCACAAGATAGTTAGAAAAGGACCACATGATGGTTAGAAAAGGGACCACAGTGCGTATAGATGAAATCACTTTGCTTGTATAAGGGATGAAAGGAGCCTAGAGACGATGAGGGTCGTGAGCAGATGCAAAGTAGACTGACATACAAGTTACTGTGGAAGAATATGTGAAAATCCGACCCCTCTAAGTTATAGCTAAGAGAGCTGAGTCCCCGATGCATGGGTTCTTTTGATATGGTTTAGTGGAGAAGGTTAAGATCGACCTTACCCCTCGGGATAAAGTAATGTGGGATGTTTTCCATATGAGCACTATGTGAGGTATCCCAACCATGTGCTGAGCAATGAACCTAGTGAGCCCCAAGGGAGGCTGAAATGACCTGAGTCACCTGTGCAGTTTATAGACGCCATAGTGAAAGAACTCAGAGAAAAGAATAAGTGATGATAAAGGTTCTTTGGAAGTGCCATGGGTAGGGTAAGTCCACATAGGGGCCAATGATGGACATGGAAAAGTCTTATCCTGAATTGTTTGTTTGCTTGCCTGAATTTTGAGGACAAAATTTCTATAAGAGGGGAAGGATGTTATAACCCCAATTTGTGGATGACAAGGATATGTCCTCAACTTGCGACCCCCACATATTCAACAGTATGTGCTCTAAGTTTCTATTAGGAATATTCATTTCACCATCTAGTAAGTTCTGACACTGAAGATGGCTCTACAAAACAAGGCACTACATGATTAGAGTTCCACTTGATTATTTATGCCAATTGGGTGAATTAAGGCTACATCAAACAAGTGGACATACAAACACTAATTCAATTCTAGAAAGCATATAAGTATCACAAATTCAAAAGATATGAAATGTGTTAACATAATTTCTGATTTCATCATCACATGGTACTATTCACTTGCCATTCACGAGACCACACTAGTTACCATACTATCAAAAAATAATAATCCTTTTCACAATATCATTGGGTATCAACTCTTATCAACACAAGAGGATTACACCTCATTCAGGGCTCAACCATCACCAAATGTCTTTAAGACCATCATACTATTACCTGCAAGATCATCATTATCTTTCCATGCCTTATAACAAGGCTCAACAACATCACTTAGATATAATACACCAGATCAACACAATATTGCAATAAATGAGCTAGGAGATATTCTTAAAAAATCATAGTAGGGCTATATTAACATTAAGAACATTCCTTTATTACATCAACATGCAAGGAATCTAGATATGATTAACCATCATCATATTCATAATGCACATGTTTATCATAAGAAAGTATCAACCATGTGGCTATGATAACTACCAATTAACACATTAAGGTTATGATCATATGAAGGAGGTTATTTCACCATCATGCCATCATATAAGAAGGTTAAACATGAACACTAATTTTTATCTATTTGCATTAGAGTTAGGTTCAACAAGATAAATTATATTAATGTTACTAATCAACACTCATACCCAAACCCTAACTCATGGAATTTCCATCGGATCATGGATGGATTAGGTGAAGCCTTACCATCATATTCTATACTATTATCAAGTTTTAAACCACACATAAATCAAGGTATAACCATTGGGTTCTAGCATACTAGGGTTTCAACAACAATAAGAGAGTACTCCATGATTGCATTAATCATTCAAGGACTATTCATACCCAATTAACATCATTTAATTATATTAAAGCTAGGTATAACTGTTGGATCCTAGATGGGTGATTGGATGCTCTAGAGGGGGGTGAATAGAGCTGAATGCACTTAAACAAAATTCATTAGACCTTCATGATATATCACAAGATAAGGTTGCTAAATAGGAAGTTTGAGTGCAACTAAAACATGCATAGTAAGGGAGAGAGAGATTGAACTTACACCAATTGACAAGCTATTTATAGTGGTTCCACACTTCAAAGTAGAAGTGAGTCAGTCCACTACCTAGAGAGGTCAACCTCTAGGATTTCTTAGCCATTGCACTCTTATATTCATTTATAAGACTTACAAAACATGACCGCCAAAGGACTTATGAATCCAAGAACAAGGAGATATCCACCTTACCAAGGACTTACCCACTTTGCTTGAGTCTTCATCCTTCACCAAGGTCTTACCCACTCAAGCACAAGTCTTCCGCCTTCAAGGACTTTGCCACTCCTCTTGGATCTTCAACCTTTGCCTTCACCTTCACTTGGAGAAGCTTCCACTAAGGACTTAACCGCTTGAGAAAGGAGTCTTCTGCCTTTACCAAGGACTTACCCACTCTTACTCTAGGTTTTCAGCCTTGATCTTCACCAAGGGATGCCTTCCTTTGGTCTTCTTCACCTCTCTTAGCCAAGAGAGATAACCTTTGTCTTCATGGTTGAAAAGAGAGATAGGGAGGTGGTGGAAGTGAGAGCCTCACAAGATATACATGTAGGACGAGCTCTCTGACAAATCTCCTACTCACTCTAATGGATGTAGCAAGTGATTAAGCTTAGAGAGAGAGAGGAGGATGTAGGAAGCACTCTACTATAGAATAGGAACCTCACATAGAGTTTTTCATTGAATTCTCAACCTTGGAATGAATCCCAACGGGTCCTATTTATAGATGGGGATGCCCCTTAGCCTTTGGGAACACTTAAGAACAAAAACTAGCCATTTTGTGGCTTGCAATAGATATATTTTTACTTGTTGCAACTCCATAATGTCTAGAAACACTTTTTTTCACTTTTCCATATAGTGCAATCAGTCAAGTATCTATAAAGGTAACTCGACCGACCCACTAAAAGACAAGACCAATTTTGGCCATCAGTCGAGTTTGTCCTGGGGTAACTCGACCGATTCACTTAAATTAGTTTTGGTCAGTAGAGGGATCGGTCGAGTTCTGTGAAGTGTAAACTTGACTGATCAAAAGTTATTTTCAGGATCCAATCAAGATCGTTCGAGTTTGCAACTCGACCGATGAACATCCTAATGTGAATTTTAGAAAATGGCTTTTGAGTGCTTAAACATTCGATCTAAGTGCTCCTGATTTTTTCTAAGCTTAATTACAAGTCATACAACCATTACAAGTGATTCACAAAATGATTCTAATGGATTTACATCATATTCCAAAAATGTGCACTTGTATGGATTTTGACTTGTCTTTTCTCCAAGTTGAGATGCGCAAGTTAGGGCATTTGGAGTGTGTCTATACAAAATATGAAATCACTCAAGTAGAGACACTAGACACAATTAATTGGAATGGTTTAATTATCATCAAAATAAGGGTTTAGTCAATTTAGACCATGAGTCAACATTCTCCCCCTTTTGGAAGATGACAAACCATTCCATAAATGTATTGAAGGCATTTAAGTAAAGTTATACATTTGGAGAAACCTAGGGGTTTCAATAGAACCGAGTTCATATGCTCCCCCTCAATTGATGCTATTTCTCCTACATGATTAGCTTTCATAACATTCATAGAATACCATGTCTTCTACTCATATATGTTCTATACATATATGTCTTCTCCTCTTTGCCTTCTCCCCCTTTACATGAATATGCTTCTCCTCTACATGTAAGACATGCCTTCTCCCTATTTTTTCAAGGGAAGACATACCTTTCTCCCCCTTTATCATTTCAAAAAGTGGGGGTATGAAGAAATACGAAACACCACTTGTTAAAGGAAAGGAGATAGCAAAACGTTTTATAATGAGAGTAGAAGAACAGATAGGGGCTGGTCCAAGAATAGAAAGAAAAACAAGTTAAAGCATGCATTTGAACGACCCAAAATGTAAGATAAAGTGCTGTAGAAAAATAATAAGTTGCAATTTTGACCTTCAAGATGACAAAATTTGCCCATAAAGTGTCAGGGCTCATGGCATAGCGATGAGCCTTGCTTAGAAGGCCATTTCTACATAAAAAAACATTACTCTTGCACCAGAAACTGAAACTGGAGAAAAATCTGCATAAAATCCAAAAAATCTCCAATTTCTACATATAATGTAAATCTATGTATCATGCATCACAATGTTATGCAAGTAACTCAAGATAGTAGATATGTAATTCAAGGAACAAGCTTGAGCATGTATGAGACAAGATACACGCATAGCATATAGTGAAATACCACTAGATGAGCAAAGATACCAATTATAAAAAAGGTTAGAACTACATGTATATGAACTACTAGTAGATGATATCACAAGTCACTACTACATAAATGGCTTATAACGTCACTTTTAAAGGTGTCGATTGTATTAATACACCGACACCTAAACAATAAAATGTCGGTTTATAAATTAAACCGACATCAATCTGTGAAGGGTGACCAGACACGGGTATCGCTTTTATTCGGTGTCGGTTACTTAATAACACACCTACGCCGAAAATTAACCGCCAAATCCAAAATTTCTAGTGAAAAAATTACCTCCAAAAATTTAACATATGGCGTCGGTCATTACCTAAAAAACTGACGATGAAAGGTTATTCACGAAATAGAAATTGGGCACATTTTGATCGTCAGTTTTACATCAATGACCGACACTTATGGTTTTTCCCACGCCCTTCGCGGGAAATTTTTCACACACTTTGAGCGTCGGATTTTCAAGCAACCGACGACTATGGTTATTAATCGAGAACCAATTTTTTAATCGGCGTATGTAGATAGACTTCAATTTTTTTTTTGTTAAAACCGACGATTATCATTTGGAACAGGTGTCGGGTTGTGTTGTTAACCGACACTGTTAGTTTTATGTGTCGGTTTGTTGAATAACTGACACCGAATGTTAACTTAATATCGCACGAGCGAGCTCGACTCTTCCCCTTTCTCTCTGTGATTGCAATCAGCTATTAGGGTCTGGCGATTCCGGCGTTCTCCTTGCTCGCCGCCGCCGATCTCCTTGCTCGCCGACACTGTGAAGCGCCGCCATGATGCGCCGATCTCCTTGCCGCCACCGTGAAGCGCTGCCATGGAGCTTGCCGTTTTTGGAGCACGCCTCTGTTTGTGAAGCTCGCCACCTCCGTGGAGCTCGCCGTTCGTGGAGACGCCACTTTCATTGGTCCTCTCCTCCATCCGGTCCACCTCTCGCTAGTGCTAGCAGTCCTACTGCCAGAGCCAAAGCCAGTGCCAGTAGCCAGCGCCAACAGCAGCAGCCAGAACCAGAGCTTGCCATTATCGTCACCACTGCCACTGCTAGTGGTAAAGCCTCCAATTGACTAGGTTTGCATCCTCAATTCATCCCTGGCTTAACCTATTTTTTAATGTGTGTTGTTAATGTGTGTTGACCTTGGCTTAACCTATTTTTTAAACAAGTAGATGTCAATGATAATTTAGTTAACCAATCCCTATGATTGATCCTAATTCAATTTAGTATTGTTTTGCATTCATACACGATCGTGCTAAAATTTGTAGTGTGCATTTCCAGTTTTAGGTTTGACGTTTTTGATGTTACTAGCGAATAGGAAATATGAGTGCTAAAATAGGAAGTATGTTCTTTTATCCTTTTAAAAAGTATTTCAAACATAGTGTCATGTACTCATAAAACTAAATATGAGTGTTGATTAAACAAATAGATAATAAGTGTCATCTCATTTTATGAAATACTAAGATACATCAAATTATAGAAAATACTAGTCTGAAAATTTATAACATCATTATATGTACTTAGTTTTTCTAAAAATATATAACATCGTTATATGTACTTACGTACACTTTGTTAATACTAATATTATGCAGTCTCTGTCCACCCACAACAGTCACTATGAACTGGGCCTCTATGTCAATGTTAACGTTCCCTATTGAAGAACAATTAGACATCATCCTAGATAATCGTTCCTTAAACCAATTGGCCATACCCAAACATTGACATTTTCTAAATGGAAGACACTATAGGCCTGGTGAAGTGACCCTAAATTTTGGCAATTATTCACATGTTATCCAGGTTGAGTATGATTTGGCGGGAAATCTTGTATCAAAATCCGGTTGGCGTGATTGGATTGGAAAGATACATGTGGGCCGTAGTGACAGGCTTTTTCTCCATCTAGTTGGCCATAATACCATCAACATTTGGATAACCAACATCAACTATGAGACCCCCGATCATCTACTGTGGTATGAGTGCACGTCGGAGGATATCAGCTCAGACGAATCTGATTATGAGGCCCCTATCAGTTCAGATTCGTCTAAATACAGTGAGGAGCTCCACAACACAACATCATCAAAAAGGCCACGGTAGGTCCAATTAACAAATATAATTGTCAAGACAAAAAATTTGTGTTTACACTTTTTGTCTGAAAGCAATCAATACTCATAGCTGCTTTCTTTTCTGAACTTCAAGAGAAGATCGCCACAATGATAAGTCCTCAAAGTTACTGATGCAGGACCATGTTTGTGTAGTATTTAGTTGTCTATCTATGTAGACTTGTCTGTATTAATAGTTATTTTAATTATGCGCATGTTTAGGGGTACACCTACCCCTTTGTTTAGTTACTGTTTAGGGGTACACCAACCCCTGTGTGTGGATGTAAAAAGAGATTAATGAATGGAACTGAAAGTTGCTACATGAATGATTCTAACTGAATTGATGATTGGCTTGGTTATTAATAATATAAGACAAAAATAAAATGCTTAATTTTAACATATGATTGTCTAGTATTTTTTCAATGATCACTTCCATTACGGTTTAGGAGCTCGCCGGCCTTCTGCCTGCCCGTTCGGCTTCCATGTGTACCCATCTGTCTCGCCTCTCTCCCTGCTCCAGAGCAAGACGCCCAACTGGGCTCAAACAGAGGTAAACATCCCCAAAAACCCTCTGTCTCGCCCTCTGATTTGTATTTACTTAAATATTGATTTGTATTTACTTATCTACTCGTTCATCAAATGATTTTTTATTCATCACATTATTTAAATTTAGGGCTTTATATTTTAATGCATGTAAACATTCATAAGCTATTAATGTTGATTAATTTAGGAAGCATTGATATGTTGTTATGGCTGTCCACAAATGTTTTTATAAGAAATTGTGTGTTGAATGGGGTTGTGAACAAGGTATTGGTGTTGTATTTGTTGGCCTAGAAACCCGTCCAAGATTTACTCATTAGGAGTAAATCTTGGATAGTCCCCGGTTTGGGACTGTTCTGGAAAACCTAATCTCACTTAGGATGTAAGTGTATAATGTGTATTTGGTTTTCAAGAAAATTTCGACAGCATTTCCCCGTTTGTTCTCTAAGTACATATGTACTTGGACAATAGCTGGGAAATGCTGCCGAAATTTTCTTGAAAACCCAATACACATTATACACTTACTAGTGAGATTAGGTGTTCAAGAATGGGATAGGTGGTACACATTTAAGAATGACATCACATGTTTAAACCCTAAAGTTTTAACCATAAACTCTAATCTGTTTACCCTAGACCCTAATCTTGTTGTAATATATACTTATTTTGTCTTTGATCAGAGAATGGATAGATCATGAATGTCCATTCGCAATCGCTGCACCCCAGAGTTTATTTCTGGTCTTGATCAGTTTGTTATATTTTCCGAGGAACATAGGAAACAACCTGGAGATAGGTTCTACTGTCCATGTAGGCATTGGGGTAACAACTTGAAAGTCAGTACTGGTGACGAAATCAGAAGTCATGTCATGTGCAACGGGATTGTACAAGGCTATACAGAATGGAACTGGCATGGAGAGATATCAAACCTGAAACCCGTGGATGTCGATAGCAATGCTTGTGTGGAAGAAGAAATTTCCTCCGATGACGTAGATGTGAATGAACCAGTTCCAGTAGACATCGTTGATGCGATGCTGGATAATTGTGGGGTAGAGCACACCGATCCACCTCCCATGTTTAGAAACATTTTGCATGATGATGAGATACCATTATACATGGGTTGTAAGTTTACGAAGCTTAGCACTGTGTTGAGATTGTATAAACTAAAAGCTAACAATCGATGGAGTGACAAAAGCTTCACGTCATTGTTGTCTTTGTTGAAAGAAATTCTTCCTGAAGGAAACGAGCTGCCGATCTCAACATACCGGTTAAAGAAATTGTTGTGCACAATGGGAATGGATGCCAAGAAGATACATGCATGCCCGAATGATTGTGTATTATTTCAAAAGGACTATGTGAATTTGAAAGATTGTCCAAAATGTGGTGCGTCAAGGTATAAATTGACGACTTCGGGGGAGTCCAAAACTGGTTCTCCCGCCACGGTGATGTGGTATCTACCTATAATACCACGGTTTCAACACTTGTTTGCCAATCCTATAGATGCAAAGAATTTGAGGTGGCATGCAGATGTTAAGAAAAATAATGATGGGATCCTACGACATGCGTCTGGTTCCCCATAGTGAACATGTTGGGACCAATTTTCTTGCATTGGATGTATCCCTTTGAATGATACATGAGCATTTTTAAATGTGATGTTCGAAACCGTTATCGGCCTGAAGGGAGTATTATTGAGGGTTATGTGGCGAGAGAGGTTATGGATTTTTGCAATGACTTTCTGAGTGGTAATGATGCTCCCGTGAATGACAAGAATATTGAGGAGCATTTTGGCAAAGGAGTTTTGGGAGCACGGGTGAATGTAATCATCCGTGAGCAGTTGGAGCAAGGTCACTTGTATATTTTACACAACATCGACGAAGTGAGTGTTTATATCGAGAAACATACCAATTTCATCAAAAGACAATATCCTCGATCCAATTCAATGTGGCTTGCTAGAGAGCATAGCAAGACATTTATTAAGTGGTTTGAAGATAAAGTCTTACATCAACTATCTCAAACACCAGATAATGTTACTAAAACCATCAAATGCCTCGCCTTTAAACCAAAATTGAATGTTATGTCTTATGAAGGGTTTGACATAAATGGTTTCTCATATTACACAAAGCGTCAAGATGATAAGAGTGTCGTCCAAAACAGTGGGGTCACCCTTCAAGCGTCTACTATGTATTTTGCAAGTGCAAAGGATAAAAGTCCACGTGAAGCTAAAATGTCATATTACAGTGTTATTGAAGACATATGGGAGTCTGACTATGTAGATTTCAGAATTCCACTCTTTAAATGTAATTGGGATGACAAAAAAAAAGGAGTTATAGTGGATGAATTGGGTTTCACGTTAGTGAACTTTGAAAAGATTGGTGAGAAGGGTGAACCATTCATATTGGCATCACAGGAAAAACAAGTATTTTATATCGATGATCCTGCAAATGATAAATGGTCGGTTGTTCTTCATGGTAAAAGACAGTTCATTGAAGATCCTATAGATGAATAAGAGTACAATGATAAGTATGATGACTCCAATCCATTCTTAGTTGGGTTGCCGACACCACCAAACATTGAAGCTGGGGATCACAGTGACTTGTATGTTCACGAGGATCATAATGGAGGATTGTTAATTGATAAAAGATCACAATATTAGAGGCATGGATGTTTATATTTTTATTATGTTCCCATGATGACCGTGCTGATGATCACCGTGAGGGTGAGGATGTGCTTGCACTGCCTGACAATGTAAGTTTTAAGAATATATCCCTGAGGTTTCTATCTATATGTTCATTTATAATTATATTATGTAAGTGTTTTTTATCAAATTTTTAGGATACTAGTTAATAGCAATTCTATTTAATTTGCAGGCATTCGCCAAAGACTACAGGCTATGCAGGACGGCAATGACATAGCTATGCATGCCATCGACATTGCTTTATAAATCCAAAGCGCAACAGTCGGAGAGAAAGCAAGTATCACACACTATAGCTTAGTACATATATATAGTGGGACTAAGGTGACGATCCCACCTGCTTAAACATGTTATCGAAAACTACATGTTACGAATGGAGGTCGTGATTCAACAAACGTATGCATTAGCAGGAGGACAAACAGATTTCACCACGAGTTAACATTGAAGAAGGTTAGTAGACCTTCTTCAATGTTAACTCGTGGTGAAATATGTTTGTCCTCCTGCTAATGCATACGGTTGCTGAATCATGACCTCCCAGTCATAACATGTAGTTGTCGGTAACCTGTTTTAGTAGGTGGGATCGTCACCTTAGTCCCACTATATATATGTACTAAGCTATAGTGTTGTATGTAAATTCAGCACTGCTGTTATTATGCACTATATATGTGTTAGTCTGTCATGTTGTTATATGAATCTGAAACACTTGTGCGTGATGCAATTTATGTATTGTATCTGTATCATGCTTCCCTTCATTGTGGCTTCTTTTGCTGTTTCATGGCTCTTTGAATATATGATTTTGTTGACAATGATGACAATGTGAATGAATTTTTATGAATTGTGTGTGAAAATCATCAATACATGAATGTTTTTACATGTGTCTGAATGTGAAAAGAGATAAAATGTTTGCAGGTTTGTGGCCTGTTGTTGGCTGATATCAATGGATGTCGTAAAACCTGTAGTTCATAATCGAACTGCATGTTTCTCATCCTGTGACCAGCCACAATAGGTCTGCAGACTGACAGAAAAAAACATCGGCGTCAGTTATTTGAACAAAACCGACGATATATGGTTACAATGTTGGTTTCCTACTAGTAACCGATGTCGATTTCCCTAATGAGGCCAGACACCACGGCCATGGTAGCAGACCAGACATCAAAATAGGCATCAGATATTTATATAAAACCGACGACATAGAATAACAATGTCAGTTTCCCTAATAGTATCTGACGTCGATTTCCCTAGCGGCCAGACAACACGGCCATGCTGGTTAGCACGGTCGTGGCAACAGGTGATATGGCGTCGGTTGTCACTAAGAAACCGATGCCGATAGTGCCCCAGATGGCGCCCTTTTTGTGGCGCGAAGGTATGTGGCGTCAGTTTCATACCTAATAACCGACGCCTATACCCCATGCTGGCGTGTTTTTGGTGCATTTTCGGTGGTGCACGAAGTGTTTTGGCATCGGTTTGAGAACCGACGCGTAACGGTTGGGCTTTTAGCGGTGCCCACATAGGTTTCGCTTGAGAACCGACACTAAAGGTCTTAAAAAACCGACACTAAAGGCATGTTATGTACTAGTGAGTTATGGCTACTAGTAGGATCTAGATCATAGCAAGAGATACCAAAAGATACATAAGATAAATCAAGCTATGAGTAGATGTATAGATATATCCAAAAAAAGAGATATGTAATTTTAAAAGCATGAAAGGATATAACTCACTAACAAGTATGCATCATTACCAAAAGATGATCACCACTAAGAACCTCAATGTTGTATCCAAACAAGATATACCACTAGATAGATGTAGCAAGTTAGAGTACAATGGAAGCAATTTTAGAAACAACAAAGAGATCCAAAGAGGTCATCATCAAAACCTGCAAAACAACTCAAAGCAAGTAATTGCAAGATATAGATATACCAATTTAGAGAAATTTGAGAGATAGAGTTGTAAGCAAGTAAAGCAATTTAGAACATGGAAATATGAATATATAAAGGTACCAAGGGAGTGCCAAAGAATAAAGCAATTGGTTGAGAAAGTATAGTTGAGAGGGAAATTCTCATCCAAAAAGCCAACTGTATATTCTTTACATAGTATTGACAACTCGACCGAAGATAGGTGTTGGCAACACTCATTGGTGCCTATCGGTCAAGTTTCAAATAGGGAAAACTTGACTGACAGAGTTACTGTCAAAAAGCACATATATATCATAAAAGCATATTTAGAGACATGCTAAAGATATAATCCATATCCAAACATGTGTATCCAAGATAGTAATGCACTATGAAAGAATTAGAAATAGTTTTTGAGCAAGAGTGTGAAGCAAATCACAAAATACCACTTTAGACTCAAAAACCACATGCATATTGCACACTAACTTGACAAAAACAAGTTAGAAATGGTTATAAGAAAGAAAACCTTTACCTTTATTCTTACCATTCCTTTTTCCACTTGTTTTCACCCTCTACACATCTCACCTTTCTTCTTTCATGTGGATTGAGAAGTCAATTTGCAATTCAATAGCTCAAGTCAATCCATTTATAAGTACCTACAAGAAGAAATATGAAATGGTACCCAATCATGTTTTCAAGTCCGGAGGGGTTAGCTTAGCAACCCAAGTCCTATTGCTCTTGGGTGCTTTCCTAAAAGGACAACAAGTAGAATAATGGCCAATATCATTGCAATAGTTGCATGTGCCCATAGTCTTAGAACTAGAGGATTCTCCCTGGAAGATCGGAGGTCCTTTACCTTTATTGTTCCTTTGACTACTATCATATCCTAAACCATGTCTACCAATTTGTTTAGTAGTATGGTATAGGATGTCATTAAGATTCTTTTTACCAACTAAGAATCTTTGCAAAGAATATCTCAAGCTATCATTATCATGCATAAGAGAAGCAATAGTAGAAGACAAATTATTGATATTATATTTATCATGCAAAAGATCATTTTCTATGCAAAGAGATTTAGTTAAATAAGAATCTATATCAATATGAAGAGAAGCATCATTATTCTCTCTACTAGTAGAACTAGAACAAGATTCAAGCACATTGATTTTAGCAAGGAATGAGGCATTTTCTGTTTCAAGAAAAGCAATCTTAGAAAGATAAACACCATTTTTAGATTCTAATCCATGCAAAACAAAATCTTTTTCCTTATTTTCATATTTAAGAACATCAATATCATGCATGAGAGAATCAACAATTAAAGTATTCTCTTCATTATAACTAGGCATAAGAGGTTGAGCTTCTAGAAATCTAATCTTATCAAGCAAACTAACATTTTGAAGTTTAAGAGAGTCTACTTGGCTAAGACAATCATTTTTATCATCAAGCAAGCAAGTGTTATCATGTTCAAGATCATCTAATTCTACATGCATATTATCAACAATTCTAGCAAGCCTTTTTTCTCCTTTTATGAGAATTACCAGAGGCACAAGTATCATGAATAATAGCAATCAAATATTATTTATCTAAAGAGTTTAGATTTACCTCACTTAGTCTTTACTTATTTATGCCATGAGAGAAAAATGACATTCTACTTCTTCACTAGAGCTTGATCTTCCACTTGACTCATCACTTGATTCTTCACTTAAGCTTGAGTTGGAGGAGCCACTTGAGCTCGAGTTTGAGGAGTCACTTGACCTTGAGTGCCATTTCTCCTTCTTCTTGTACTTCTCTTCTCTTCTCTTGTGAAGATGGGATGTTTTGCCTTGTGGGCAATCTTCCTTGTAGTGACCCTTCTTCCCACATGTGAAGCACCGAAGGGAGGAGGACTTGGCTTTATAGTGTTTAACCTTGGAGTACATGACATCTTCTTTAACTTGAGAGGATGGAGAAGATTGACCAACAATAGCCTTGATTTCAACCTTTTTCATTTTTTGAGTTCTTTCTCTTCTTGTCTTTCTACTTCCTCCCTCTTGTCAAGTGTCGCTTCATGTGCTTATAGATTTTCAATGAGCTCTTCAATAGGAATATCCTTAAGAGACCTTGCTTCTTTAATGGAAGTCACCTTGTGTTCCCACCTATTGGGAAGAGTTTTAAGGATCTTTGAGTTGATCTCTCCTCTAGACACAGGATGACCTAGAACTGCAAGACCATTCACAATGGTGTTGAGCCTATGGTACATATGAGCTATCTTCTCCTCCTTTCCCATCTTGAAGTTCTCAAATAGCTTATTGAGCATGTAGACTCTGCTTTCCTTCACTTGAGTTGTCCCCTCATAAGTGATGCATAGCTTTCTCCATACCTCATAGGCAGTTTCACATGTATAAATCCAGTTGAAATCGGTGGGGGTCATGGAGGCATAGAGGATGTGCATGGCTCTAGCATTCAAGGTTGCTTTCTTCAAGGTAGTGTCATCCCATTCTTCAATCTTTATCTTCAATAGCTTGTATGAGTTGTTCACCGTTTTCCACATCTCAAGACTTGATCCTTGGATGTAGAATTGAAGCCTTATTCTCCAATAGAGAAAATTGCTCCCATCAAATATTGGAAGGTTGATCAAGTATCTCCCTCATTGGTATTCACCCATTTTCTCCTACTTGTTGAAGTATGCTTGGAGAAGACTTCCTCCGATACCAATTGTTGGATCCTAGATGGGTGATTGGATGCTCTAGAGGGGAAGTGAATAGAGATGAATGCACTTAAACAAAATTTGTTAGACCTTCAAGATATATCACAAGATAAGGTTTCTAAATATAAAGTTTGAGTGCAATGAAAACATGCATATCAAGGGAGAGAGAGATTGAACATACACCAATTGACAAGCTATTTAGAGTGGTTCCTCACTTGAAACTAGAAGCGAGTCAGTCCACTACCTAGAGAGGTCACCCTCTAGGATTTCTTAACCATTGCACTCTTATATTCATTCATAAGACTTACAATACATGAACGCCAAATGACTTACCCATCCAAGCACAAGGAGATATCCACCTTACCAAGGACTTACCCACTTTGCTTGAGTCTTTAGCCTTCACCAAGGTCTTACCCACTCAAGCACAAGTTTTCTGCCTTCAAGTACTTTGCCAGTCCTCTTGAATCTTCAACCTTTTCCTTCACCTTCACTCGGAGAAGCTTCTATCAAGGACTTACCCACTTGAGCAAGGAGTCTTCTGCCTTCACCAAGGGCTTACCCACTCTTGCTCCAATTCTTCAGCCTTAATCTTCACCAAGGGACACCTTCCCTTGTTCTTCTTCACCTCTCATATCCAAGAGAGAGAACATTCATCTTCATGGTTGAAAAGAGAGATAGGGAGGTGGTGGAAGTGAGATCCTCACAATATATACATGTAGGATGAGTTCTCTTACAAATCTCCTACTCACTCAAATGGATGTAGCAAGTGATTAATCTTAGAGAGATTGAGAGGAGGCTATAGGAAACACTCAACTATATAATAGGAACCTCACATAGAGTTTTGTATTGAATGCTAAACCTTGGAATGAAGCCCAAGGGGTCCTATTTATAGATGTGGATGCCCCTTTGCCTTTGGGAACACTTAAGAATGAAAACTAGCCATTTTGTGATTTGCAATAGACATATTTTCACTTGTTGCAACTCCACAATGGGCACTTTTTCGTATAGTCTAATTGGTCAAGTTTCTATAAAGGTAACTTGACCGATCCCACTAAAAGACACGAACAGTTTAGGCCATCGGTCGAGTTTGACCTAGGGTAACTCGACCGATTCACTTAAATCAGTTTTGATCAGTAGAGGGATCAATCGAGTTCTGTGAAGTGTAAACTCGACTGATCAAAAGTCATTTTAAAGATCCAATTAGGATCGGTCGAGTTTGCAACTTGACCGATGAACAACCTGATGTGGATTTTGTAAAATGGCTTTTGAGTGCTTAAACATTCGATCTAAGTGCTTAATTACAAGTCATACAATCATTACAAGTGATTCACAACATGATTCCAATGGATTTACATCATATTCCAAAAACGTGCACTTGTATGGATTTTGACTTTTCTCCAAGTTGAGATGCACAAGTTAGGACATTTGGAGTATGTCTATACCTAATATGAAATCACTCAAGTAGACACATTAGACACAATTAATTGGTGTTGGATCCTAGATGTGTGATTGGATCTCTAGAGGAGGGGTGAATAGAGCTGAATGCACTTAAACAAAATTCATTATACCTTCAAGATATATCATAAGATAAGGTTGCTAAATAGGAAATTTGAGTGCAACTAAAACATGCATAGCAAAGGAGAGAGATTGAACATACACCAATTGACAAGCTGTTTAGAGTAGTTCAACACTTCAAACTAGAAGTGAGTCGTTCCACTACCTAGAGAGGTCAACCACTAGGATTTCTTAACCATTGCACTCTTATATTCATTCATAAGAATTACAATACATGACCAACCAAAGGACTTACCCATCCAAGAACAAGTAGATATCCACCTTAACAAGGACTTACCCACTTTGCTTGAGTCTTCAACCTTCACCAAGGTCTTACCCACTCAAGAACAAGTCTTCTGCCTTCAAGGAATTTGCCACTCCTCTTGGATCTTGAACCTTTACCTTCACATTCACTTGGAGAAGCTTCCACCAAGGACTTACTCACTTGAGAAATGAGTCTTCTGCCTTCACTAAGAGCTTACCCACTCTTGCTCCAAGTCTGCAGCCTTGATCTTCACCAAGGGAATCCTTCCCTTATTCTTCTTTAGCTCTCTTAGTCAAGAGAGAGAACCTTCATCTTCATGGTTGAAATGAGAGATAGGGAGGTGGTGGAAGTGAGTGCCTCACAAGATGTACATGTAGGACTAGCTCTCTTATAGATTTCCAACTCACTCTAATGAATGTAGCAAGTGATTAAGATTAGAGAAAGAGAGAGGTTATAGGAGGCACTCAACTATAGACTAGGAACCTCATATACAATTTTAAATTGAATGGTCAACCTTGGAATGAGGCCCAAGGGGTCCTATTTATAGCTGGGGATGCCTCCTAGCCTTTGGGAACACTTAAGATTGAAAGCTAGCCGTTTTGTGGCTTGCAACAGATATATTTTCAATTGTTGCAACTCCATAACGGCTAGAAACACTTTTCTACACTTTTCTATATAGTGCAATCAGTCGAGTTTCTATAAAGGTAACTCGATCGATCCCACTAAAAGACGAGACCAATTTAGGCCATGGTCGAGTTTGTCCTGGGGTAACTCGACCGATTCACTTAAAATAGTTTTGGTCAGTAGAGTGACCAGTCAAGTTTTGTGAAGTATAAACTGGACTGATCAAAAGTCATTTTCAAGATCCAATCAGGATCGGTTGAGTTTGCAACTCACCCGGTGAACAACCTGATGTGAATTTTAGAAAATGGCTTTTGAGTGCTTAAACATTCGATCTAAGTACTCCTGATTTTTTCTAAGCTTAATTACAAGTCATACAATCATTAAAAGTGATTTATAACATGATTCTAATGGATTTACATCACATTCCAAAAACATGCACTTGTATTGACTTTGATTTGTCTTTTCTCCAAGTTGAGATGGGCAAGTTAGGGCATTTGGGGTGTGTCTATACCTAATCTAAAATCACTCAAGTAGGGACATTAGACACAATTAATTGGAATGGTTTAGTCATCATCAAAACAAGGGTTTAATCAATTTAGACCTTGAGTCAACATTGACCTAATTGACCTTGAGTCAACAATTGGAATGGTTTAATCATCATCAAAACAAGGGTTTAGTCAATTTAGACCTTGAGTCAACAATAACAAGCTATACCTCATTAGGTTTACCCATTAATTCATTATGGTTATTATAAATTATTTTCATATGAGGGCAAGGGTAAGAGTGCAAGTTTAAGGCATTTAACCATCAAATTCTCATCATTAGAACTATAAAATTATAGTATATGATTCACCCAATACAATGGGAATATTGAGGCATCAACTTCTGACCATTAAATGTTGAAAAGGTAAAGCCATTGGTTGTTTACATAAGTAAACATCTTGAATAAACCACCTATGAAGTCATTGAGTTGTGTGCTAGAAATAGTCATGATCTAACCCTATACATCCCTTGATTAATAATATAAAATTTCCATTAAGAGTAGGGTAAAACCCACAAGCGATTGTTTATTTAAAACAAGCCGTCAATAAATGAGATTCTTAAGTTGATATCATAAAGAAAACCATTTAAATGACTTTATTAGGACCAAATTATTACATTTAGGAATCATTCCAATTTATTGGATGAAGAAATGTTAGATCGTAACCATTATTTCAAGTTCATATATTAAAACCATCAATTGGAGTATAGGCCCGACCATTTCATCAAATGACCCATGAAACCATTGGTTTAAGGCTTAACTGATGATACATCTACATGATTAACTCACTGTAGGTTTTGGAGACCTGATCAACCATCAATAGTGACCTTTAAGTCACCATATGTTGTTAGATCAGAACTATATTCATTAATCACCATCGAATATCAAGCTAATGTCACCATTGATTGATAGCATCATTAGGGTACTTAGTTGTTGATAATTAAGCTAATAATTAGGCCAAAACATGAACTAAGGGGTGAACGTCGATTGAAACCCTTGGTCACCACCATCAGTTGTCATGAATACAACACCATAGGGTTGTTGCAATGGTACCACCATCAGGTCATGGGTTTATAGAAGAAATCAACTTTAAACCCTAAAATTGACCATTGGTTGATAGGTTATTAGTACCATAGGTTGTCAAACCAACTTTATCCAAGTCATATTGTACCTTAGGAAGAATGTACACATGAATACAAGTTCATCTAGAACTGAAATCAGAATAGGGAACATTATAAATATCGAAATCCAAGTCAAGCATAGCTTTTTAGTGCATGGATCAACATTTTCAAGCAAGAACATGAGCTAGCAAGCTTATGGTACGCAGTAAACATGGAGCAAGTTATAAAACTTTCCTCTAATTAGAAGATCAAATCCCAAACAGAAGAAAACATGAGCATGTAGGGTACAAAATCCAAGCATAAGCAGTGAACTCATTCGTCTAACACCTTTCTCCATCAAAGAAGCAAACCCTAAGCATAAGGAGCAAGAAAGGTAGGGTTTTAGAGCTCTATAGCAATTTATACCATGGAACATCAAGGTTATGAACTAGAGAAAGGTAGGAGGAAGGATAACAAAGAAATAAATGGAGGAAATAAGGGGATACTTACACTTTTAGGTCAAGATCACTAGGAAGGAGCTTTAGAAACCCCAAAAGGAAGTCAATTGCAACCCTAGATGTTTTTATCAAGAAGATCCCCACTTTCTTCTTCATTGGATAGGAACTTCACAGAAGAATATAGGGAGAACGAGGTTTCTATAAGAAGGGAAGTGGTAGAGATAAAATGGTTCGTTTGGGTGCTTAAGGAGAGGTATATAAAACTTTAAGAAAAAGAAAAAGAAGAAGTTGAAGTCCTAGTATCTTTCCAAGTGTCCGTGGCCTTAAACTATAAAGAATATACAACAAGCCACAAAAGAAGCTACCACATGGAACATAGAGACCTTCTTATCCTTCATTTCTTGAATTTCCAAGCAAAACACATAAAGCATTAGTTGATAGCTCCTAAAGGTAGCTCATCCATAAAGGGATAAACCCTAAAATACCCTTGAAGAAAACACCTTCAAACCAAGAGTCAATGAGGAGTCCCAAGGCTCAAAAAGCTCAAGAATGATGATAGAAGATATAAGGAACATAATTCATGAGACAAATTGCAATAAAAACCTCCCAATTGGGTATATTATAGAAAAGTCCAAAATGTACATTAAATTGCATATTTTCTCAAACAATGTCCAAATTGTTGCAACCTTGAAATTTAAGTTTGTTGCATGATACTTAAGCATATAAAAATGTTATATTAGGGTTATAAGCACTCAATTATGGTAATTTAGTATGTTTAAAACTTAAGAAAGGTCAGGGGTCTCTCAACCATAAACCCCTAACATGGATTTCGCCCCTGAAATCCAAGGTAAACAAAGATAGATACTTCTCATGGAACTCATACCCAGTCTTCCACATGGTAACTTTCATCTCATGATGATATCACATTATTCTCATAGAAGTCATATTTTCTTCCCTCAACTTCTGCATGTATCATCTTTCTTCAGCATAGGAACTATTGTACCACCTATACAAGTATGGTAGTACCTTTCAACTTTGGGACTCTACTGTCATCCAAAACTATTCTATCTGTTGTATCACGCATCACTCAGAGGTCATACTCACTGTTTCTTACCAAACATAGAACAACATGTATCTCTTATCATATGTAACTTTTACAAGGTTTCATCTCTATGCTTCTTTAATGGTTGTTGTAATTAACCACTTAATCAACTAGGTAGGCAGATCCTAATTTTCAAGAACTATGAGGCATATGTTTTTATAGGATTCTCTAATAGTCTCAGTGGTGAACTAACCATCTGTTTGGTTGAAGAATCATACACTTGTCTATAACTATTAATAAATATAACTTCCTCATTGACCTTATTAGGAGTAGAACAACGACACTATCTTCATCTTATCAAGATTCCTACAACACACTTAACAGAGGTATCATAATACCAAGAGGATACTTCAGTCAACCCCAACTCACTCTTTCTAGACTTGTCATACATAAGTGCAATTGCTTCATTATTGTTCATGTTTAACAAAGATGTTGACCATGTTACTAACCATCTCTGAAATACTTTGAGATGTCATCATTCAAAGCTTGCTACAACTTGCAAGACATGACCTAAACACTCTATTCCTCTTGTTCATAAATTCTATTGGTACATTGGTAAGTCTAAAGGACATAACCCTAAGCTCATCATGGTCATGTAACTTATATCATCCACTCTAACTCTTATGCATTGATATTTGATCCTAGGTTTATCTTAAAGGAACAAGGTAGCACATGTCTATTGATCAACAAACCATCTATCCTTGATAGTGGTCTTGTCTAGCTATCACTGAACCATACACAACATTATATAATCACCTTTGTTTTTCCTTCCAAATAATATTTATAGGGTCATCATCAACTCTCTCTCTATGGGAGAGGAATACTTGGAATGTTCATTTAATAAACATCTCCAACCCACTACAAGAAAACACAACAATAACGTCGGAAAATGTTCGTCGTTATTGTAGAAAAAATTGTCGTTATAGTTATTAGGGATGTAAAAAAAGAGTCGTCGCATGTTGTCGTTACTGGTCTTGCCGTTGATACAGATAACGATAAAAAATTTCATTCCGTCCTTATTATCGACAATGACGACTAATGTATCTTATCGTTAATAGTTATGACGTCGACATAATTTACTTGTCGTTATTTATAGTCGCGACAACATAGTTCCATCATGAATACCAATAATGACAACTTTGTTGATTTTATCATAAAGCATAATTGGGACGGAAAACTTCCATCGCAAATAATTCTAATGACAAACAATTTTTTTCATATCAATGTTTATATGCGTACATCCTGTCTTATACTTTTCTTTGTCGGATTACAAAAAACATAATATATGAATGACCAACTATAGCATACGTAATTATTGTGTGAGTCATAATCACTTGAAGTGCACACTTTAAAAATTGCATACACAAAATGGTCCATGTACTCTTGTTTTATTATATCAAAAAATAATGTTGATTACATAGGGGAGGATGTCCCTTTGCCCCTTGAACAAACAAAAAAGACATTATAATTTTGTCCCTCTGTTTAGTAGAGAAAACACAACATAAAAGCTTGTAAGAATAAGTTTGGTACTTCCACACTCGTGCTGGGCTTGGGTTTAGCTTTCAGACATAAGTCTGGGTACTTTCACATTTGTGCTCGTCTTGAGTGTCCAACAAAGCAAATATCCATTTCGGACCTTTATTGCTTGAATATAGTGCAGATACGTGGTCTGCAAAAATTATCCATCTGCACTTATAAACTGTTTGCGCACAGCAGTAATTTCATGGTAAAATTGTTTGTGCTTTCATATTCCATCCAACTATGCTTTTAAAGAGTGTGCATCGAACCATGCTTGTAACTGTACACAATACAACTGTTGTCAGTCTGGTTCAATTCCTGGAGATGGCTAGAGAATACAGTGAGGATTATCGTCATTCTTTATATACCAAAACCGTATTTACACGACAGGACAACATTCTATTTTCCTTGGTTCACGAGAATACCGGTCATGGAACTACTTAAGTACCTAGTTGGCTAAGATCTGAGAATGAACGGCAAACATGCAACAGCTGCAGCAGCAACAACAACATGTTACATGTGTTCACATGGTGCTGGTTGGCATCAGGTTCACACCCAAGGCAAACACTCATAATCCAAGGTAAGGGCACTGCTTTCTCGCATGCAAAGGGACCAACTTAACAAGGATCTTCATGAGCATTTCCTTTTAATTCTGGAAAAATAACAGTAGAACAGGAGACATCAATCAAGTAGGTTAGGCACCTCATTCTGAATAAATTTCTGGCGAGAGTATCTCAAAACATGTAACATGAATGATTACCATAAGGTCAAATTGAAGAACAACAGTTAATATCTTCTGATTGATAAACGAGTGTTAAGGTCTCATAATTCGTCGGAGAATGGATGTATCCGATCATCAAACTACACATAAAACAACAAATTTTTGTTATTACAATCCTAAAATTAATCATGATTGGCCAACCAACAAATAAATAGCTGTCAGTGGTGGACAATCTCATAAATTTTATAAGAACAAGTGTTCTTAGTGGTACTAAATAAGCTATGTAGTACCTAGAGCAAATGTAGGAGATGTTTGATTTTCATTTCAGCAACACTCGCACTTTCAAAACCACTAAAGTTGGTGAGTGTGGAAATTGACCAGAAAAGATTATGTGACATGATATATCTATAGAAAACACCAAGGCTTCCATGGATATTGGCTAATGCTCTAAATATCTGGTAAGCATAAAGACTGACATAAAGCAGTGGAGTCACAGGAGGAAAAATGAATATTCATTTTAACATGTACATAGTCAGTAAAGATGCAATATTGGGGACTACAGTACAAAAGAATCGATAATACTACAAGAGGAGGAAGACAAAGAAGCTGGAGAGGAACTACAGGCACAGACATTTTTTAAGTCAATAGATAATGCAAGAGAAAATGCCAAGAGGGTAGATCAACCAAGACCGAGAAGAAGTAGATCCAAAAGCCAGAGCAGAGTTTGGAGCCTACACATACAATATTAAACCCACTACAGAACAAAGTGTTTACAACCTAGAATTTGTGCAAAAATAGAACTAAAAACTATAGTCATACACCCAGTTGAGAAGAGAGGGAATTGTCATTTCAACGAGTGATACAAATTTGATAAGGGATATCCAAATGGAAGTTGGCCTGGCAGATATGGGAGCAGTAAGGCTGGCGTTCACTTATAAAATAGGATTATTGTATGAAAGAAAAATTTGGCGTAAGCCAAAGAGAAATTTATGCATAAATTCAAGAGAATGGTGGTTAAGAACTTGCCACAAATTTAATTTGATCAGTCCAATGTTGTTGAAGTCAGGTAAAAGAAAGCATGTTGTATTCAAAATTCAAACCTTTCCAGCTATAAATAATACAATACGATCACATATGCATACAATCTGATCACTATAATACTTCAATTGTAACCCATCCAGTGTGCTAGCTTCTCATGTGGTACTCTAATGTCCTCTATCCACATATTTAGTTAACTGTTCCTACCACATTTAAATTGGAATACAATATTTCAGTCATTTAAAATCAGCATATGTAACCCCATTCTTGCATAGAATTAGGAAGAACCTCACCGGGTTAGTGATTAAACATGTGGACTCACATAAGAATAGATGAGATCATAAAATTAGAGGACTTTCTCATGAACCAAAATAGATTGGAAAAAATAAAGCACCAAACAGAAGGAAAATGTTAATATATATGATGAATACAAAGGACTCATACCATGCAGAACCAGTCTAAATATGGTCTACCCTTATGAGCTGACACAAACATAAACCTAATGAACATACATTATTGAATTTGTACATATAATTTTTTGTTACTAAAACTTGACATTCTCACTAGATTGATTAGCTTTTAAGCACAAAAGAAACATAAGTTACTGACCAGGACTGCTTGATAGAGTTTTCTCTCAAAAATGAAGAATAGAAAGGGTGTGCCCCGGTGATGGGAACTGGATTATGTCATGTTCTAATTCTTCCTCCTCCCTTCTGCATAAAGCATACTAAAGAAAGCAGAGTTAAAAATAAATAATGCAATTCAGTTTTTATATGAAAATACTGATAGATAGAGATGGAACCCTCACCAGGAGAATAAGAACCTCCATTTTTCTTCTATTTATCATGTGGAACCATTTATAAGTGTCATACAGGATAATCTACTCCCTATGTTCTATCCAAAATGCATCTCTCCTACTTCACGTGGAATTACATACAAATTAGGCCATACAAAATTCTCATACATGAACTAGAGCCATTAGAAAATATCTTGACTGCCAATTTATCTTTCTTGTTTCCAAAAATCCATCCACTTCACCTGTTTAGGCCCAAAGTTCTCCTAGAATTGCTCTTGTTTCTTGGTTGAGTCACTAGCATGAAGCTACTTCGTTGGTACTTCTTCCAAATTACCTCTACATCAATTCAAAATCTAAAACACTAATTTGAAATCAGTATAATGACTTAAGTACACAAGGTTGTGTTCCATGTGATGTTCAAAATTAAGATCTCGTACTATCTTATGTGCCAAATATCATTTTTATTTGGATCTAATACTCTCAGCATACATTTTTTTTAATTCTCTGAAATGTCAATTTAATTTGTATCCAACATCTATTCAATGAATGATAATGATTATATTGCTTAGGACTTGGAGCTATGACACTAAATATTTATTAACTTATTGATCTTCCACTTACATTCTTTATAATAATTCTTTTTATGTTCTTGACAATACTGTTAATTAGAATTCAATAGAAATGTATTTGGTTATTTCTTCATATAATAAAAAAATATAAATGGTGGTTATCCATAAATACACATAGACCTACATGTACAATTTTAGAATATGTGTAGATGAGGGGACACGTTCATGATCATAAATAACATGTATATATACATAAAAAATTTATTTAAGGCCTGCCTCGGTGACGCCTAGGCATCAAGGCGTTCATGTTTGGCAATCCTGGAACAGTTATCATATGGATATGTATCCCAATCTTCCACTAATCTTCTATATTGTAAAAATAATCTCAAACATCTGGAAAAAAAATATAAGGGAGGATGGTGCATTTAGACTCCTATACGAAAAAATAAACTAGAGGAAAATTTGTGTTTGTTGCAGTGGAAATTGAGATCAACAAACCCCTTACACCTGAAATTTTTATCAATGGACAGATACAAATTTAACAGCAAATGTACCTTATATTTGCAAGAATTGCACGACAGTAGACATGTTGAAAAAGAGTGTACCCATGCAAAAACCAAAAACAAGATAAAAGATTACTCTAGAAGCACATGCATGTAACCCCACACACAAAACATTTAGAATGCTCGTGGAATGTTTGGTTTTGAATTCTCTAAACTAATCAATGTATCGTCCCAAGGTGGGAGCAAGACAAAACCCATCCCTCCATAAAACATGTCACGTTGTAAACAAGTTTCACTTCCTTGACAAATTAGATGAGGAAGAGGGTGCTGCCGACATACAAGAAGATAACAGCCTTGATTGCAACAACTCAAGGGAGCTATATAGGAAACATCCCAAAAAAAAGAGTCACACATCATCACGTGGCCTGTAGTAGAGGTCTAGAAACACTCATGTTCTTACTGAAGAACATGCATTCCATTCTACCCAGAGGAAAGGAAAACCACTTATCCTAGGGAGGGATTTGAGAGTGAACTTTTACATTATATGTATCCTAATTACACTAGAAATCCTCAACACCCTCACAAAGAAGTGCATCACCAGGAATGTTAGAAGTAAAGGCATCCATGACAGACAACAGATTGTGAGAGATCTGGTTAATTCCTAGAAGACAAATCTACTCACTATTCTAAAACTTTGAATCAACAGACACACCAGGACCAAAAACTGTGACTTTGAACGATCTCACAGAGTTGAAGCCATCAGATTTTCCTGCGAACTATGGGTCCTTTGTAAGGACAACACTTGGTATATGGAAATAATCTGAATCCACTACCAATACATACACTGCTGTATCAAATTCAAAGAGTCTGATGACATTCATTATGCTATCTTATAGATGACCAAGCTCTGCCTATTTTGTGGGTAGCTTATTAACTTGATGCAGTCAGCAGTGAACCCTGTTCAGCTGTGGAAGACTTCAATTCAATTATCAAAATCATTCCCTAACCCAAATTTGGATAATAAGGAATGGAGCTGCAACCTATATACTATTGGGAACTTTTCGGTGAAATCATCATATGATTGCAAAGGGAAAGAAACAACACAACATAGGAAACTAGAAAGATATATAGCAGTGAGCATCCCCAACCGCCAAAACATATTCATATGGAAACTTGAACATTGTTCTTTACACACAAATATGGAGCACATGAGAAGTCATACACGACAGTTATATGATGATCTGATTTTATCAATCTCCTATAAGAATAAAGAATAGTCCATTATCTGATCCACACTGATCATGTAATTAAATCTCCAGTCAAGCGCCTCTTGATTTTTGATATTTTAGAAGAAAGATGCTCTTTCACTAGTAGCACTATCTGTACAGATCTATGGGATTTAGCTTTCAACTTTGTAATTTTTTATGTAATTGAAGCATTGATCCATCTACAGAGAATATTGATTACCACTAGTTACAAACATTAACGAAAATGAATTTACCAGCTGGTCCTCTTTTATTCATGGAATCACACCATGCAAAATTAGTTCCCAAGTTAGCAGTAGTGCATAAATTTCCAATTGAATGTTGAGTGCAAGACCAAGTTCCTTTATGCAAACTCATAGGAATATCCAAGTCAGAAAATACCTGAGGTGTTGGCAGATCTGCAGACGAGGATGAATGACTTGGAGGGGCCATGCAGGGAGTTGGTGCCTTTGGCCTTCTTTGATAAAACTTCAAAGGAGGAGTAGGTGCAACTGTGGCATCTGGGAGAGCAATATCAACAGACAGAGGTAAATGACTTGTAAGATATAACTTGGTTTATTGAAAAAAAAGCAAACAATGAGTAACAAAATGACTAGTAAGATGTAACCCATAGTATGATTGGAAAATAAGAGATTTTAACAAAAACAATATACATGACATCTTTTATAAAAGAGAAAATACAAGAAGAAACAATACTATATGGTTTAGCTAGAGCAAATACAAGTTGATTGAATCTATCAACTTTCCTTTCACTTTCAAATATGAACCCAACAGATATAAAGAAGCTTGATTTAACTAGAAATTACAAATTAAGTGAAGAGATGAACAAGTAAGGAAGTGAGATAAAAGGGAACAGAGGGGGATATATATATATATATATATATATATATATATATATATATATATATATATATATATATATATAATGAACTAAAAAAACCTCATTTACTTAATAAACACAAGTATCGTCCCCATGTCTAACAATCTTAGCAAGTAGGTCTGTGTTTTATAGAAAGAAGGTTCTTTGGTCAACAACTGACTATGACAAGAAAGAAAATAAAATCTATAGACCTTAAGGACCCTTATGCCTGTCATATGCCTCTTACCATGGTATCATATTTGGCCTCCTCGTCCTTCTCAAGGATATTGTGGGTGGACATTCTTGATAATTAGGATGCACATACTCTTCCCTGGGGCTGTTGAGACCATCCTGGACTCGTGATGGATACATATACACATGGTCGACATAGTTCAGTCATGTCTACTTCTTTATGGCATGGGAACTCTATGGACATGGCATGTGCACAATGTGGACATGTCGTGAGTCAAACCAACTCCCTAAAACAAGAACTGGTGTATGGAATTTTATTTAGTGTAGACTCGCTAAGCCCACATATACATAGGAAAACAACTTGGTTTTTTCAGAACAATAGATATTATGACAATTAAAAGTTAGCTTAATAATTGTCGAACAACCTTGATAAATGTCTTGTCTGTATATGTCTAAACATGACGGTCAATTATACTTGGAGAGCAATACAAATCCCAGCATTAATCAATTCATAAAAGAAGATACTTGCCTTGATGAGTACATAAATTTCACATGTCCCATAGTTTCTTTATGATATTTAAGAATTTTTGACACATTATAAATAATTAACATATAGCATGGATATTTAAAAGAGTTCAATCACTTGAAAAAGAATTTTTAGTAAAGCAACATCAGATGAAAGGAATGAATTACATCAAAGCTGTAAGATAACAAACATTTAGTTGTTCTCACCGTAATAGATGCTACATTCTTGAGTGGCCATTTTTGTTTACTTTCACATAATAGAAGCTACAGTCATGCCGTCCTTTAAGGCGTCTATGAAGATGATGTAGCCTATTGCTAGCTACATTCTTGAGTGGCCATTTTTTTAAGTCTGCAACCTTGAATTGCCCCATGTTCTACTGCAGATCAAACTGGATGAAAAAGGTGGGGCAGGAATCGACCATATGGATGGTAGAATCAAGTGAGAAAAGTAAATAAAAAAATACCTAAGGTGGGGCAGGAAACGACCAGATCTGGTAGTTGTCCATCTCATGTGATAAATGAATAGGCAAATGTAGCATCACATCAAAAAATGATGGTGGAAAAATTCGCTCCAACTTACAAAGTGTAATTGCAATTTGAGCTTCAATTTGCTTCAGATCCCCCATATCTAAACATTTGTTTCCCAAAATCTTGAAGAAACACGACAACTCAAGAAGTGGTTCATAAACATCCTTAGGAACAAGGCCACGCAATGCAAGAGGGAGTATGTGGTGTAACAAAATATGATGATCATGACTCTTCAATCCTGAAAGTTTATTTTCTTTAAGATTCACACACTGGGAAATGTTTGAAGAAAAACCATCTGGTACCTTTAGATCCTTCAAAAATCTTAAAAACCTACGTTTTCCGTCTACAGATAATGTGAATGATGCATCAGGAAGCACTGTTTTCCCTCCAATTATCATTGGGTGCAACTCTTGCCTAATACTCATTGCTTGCAAATCTAGACGAGAGTTATAATTGTCCTTTGTCTTATTCTTCACATTCATAAGAGTTCCAAGAATACTATCACATATGTTTTTCTCAATATGCATCACATCTAAAGTATGTCGTATCAATAGATCTTTCCAGTATGGAAGCTTAAAGAAAATGCTTTTCTTGTTCCAATTATCCCCCCTGCTCTTGTGAGATACATTTTTTGAACATTTGCTAAGAACATTCCCTTCCAAACTTTGCACTTGAATGAGGACATCATTACCACTTAGTGGTGTAGAGGGTGTGCCCTTCTCGATCGTGCCATCAAATGCAGATTTATTCTTTCTCCACCGATGATCCAAAGGCAAATAACGCCTATGACCCATAAAGCATTCCTTTCTCCCATTAGCCAGCCTAATCGAATGAGTACCCTTATGGCAACATGGGCAAGCAAGTTTTCCCTTGGTACTCCATCCAGATAAAATCCCATATGCAGGAAAATCATTGATGGTCCACAACACAGCAGCACGAAGATTAAAATTTTGATGTGTAGTTACATCAAATGTTTGTATACCATTATTCCAAAGCTGCAATAATTCATCTATTAATGGTTGCAAATAAACATCAATACAATTACCTGGACCATCAGGACCTGGAATCAGCATGGACAAAATGAGATTTGTTTGCTTCATGCACATCCAAGGAGGCAAGTTGTACGGAATAAGAATAACGGGCCAAGTGCTATATGATGACCTAGAATTGTTGAATGGTTGAAAACCATCACTAGCAAGGCCTAGTCTGACATTCCTGGGCTCTGCAGAAAAAGTACCATGAAGCTCATTCAACTTTTTCCATGCCAAGGAATCGGCCGGATGATGTAAATTCCCATCATCTTCTTTATCGTGATGCCACCTCATTAGTGAAGATGTTTTTGAGGACATAAACAACTTTTGAAGGCGGGGCTTTAGTGGAAAGTAACGCAAGATCTTTGCTGGAACTTTCTTTCCATTTGCTTTTAATTTTTCTTCCCCATTGTGCTTGTTATACTTCCATCTTGAAGTATTGCAAATTTTGCATTTATCAAGGCCACAGTCTTCCTTCCAGAACAACATACAATCATTCACACATGCATCTATCTTGTCATATGAGCAACCAAGATCTTTAATTGTCTTCTTTGCTTCATAATAAGAACTAGGTAAGGTTGAATCACATGGGAATAGTTCATCTTTCAATAATTCAAGTAGCAATGTGAAAGAATGATTACTCCATTTTCCAAGGCTCTTGAGATGAAGCAATTTTACCAAGGCAGATAATTTTGACCCCTTCGATCCCTTATAGAGAGGTTGATTGAGGTCGTCCAACAACCTAAAAAACCGTTTAGCCTCGGTATTAGGTTCCTCTTCATGATCACCATGGTTGGAATTTCCCATTCCACCATCATTCCTCCCAAGATTATGTGAACTAGGGTGCATTTCTTCAAGAAGATCTAGCATCTCATCATCTACTTCATTATCCCCTTCATCGTTATTGACTAAAGTATCTGAATCAGACTCACTTTCATTTCCCATCTCACCATGATGATACCACAGAGTATAACTGCTCAAAATACCATAAACCATCAAGTGTGTTTTCACCACATCACGTGGGATAGAAGAAGTATTAACACAACGAACACACGGACATCTGATTTTATCTACACCAATTTTTTGACATGCATAGGTAAGAAACTCTTCAACACCGATTTCATATGATGGATCATCAAGCCTATCGTCAACAAGTCTGATCCATTCCTTATCTGGTGCCATTTTCTACAAAGAAGAATTCATGTTATTGTTTACAAGTCATACAATATAATTATTTCTTGTTGGTGATAACATAAGATTTCTTTCTCTTTTTTGTTATCTTTATAAAAAAAGATCAAGATGTGTAGCATGCAGCTCTATGCCCGAGTCCTTTGGGCGTCTATATATTCAATGTTTAGCACTTGGGTTATGCAACACCTTGAAAACTAATAAGGAAGTTAAGATAGGTTATACACAGTTTATATCATGCGACTATACACAGTTATATCATGTGACCATAATGCAGGAAGTAAAAATAGTTTTCCAATTTCGTTGTTGTAGACCATGATGAATGAAGTAAAAAGTCATATCATTCACTACTGCATAGAGGAGTGTGACTTGTTTTATATCCACTCGCATCATATTTTTTGTGAGGTATGACGGAGGATTTATCAGGGGAAAGGGTTGAACATAAACAAATTTAGAGGACGAAGTGCAAGAAGACACCACCAATGCAATCCCTTCTTAGTACCCCCCCTCTCCGGCGTCTTCCCTACCCCCTTCTATGCACTCTCTGCCTAGACAGTGGCCCAACTTGACACACCATGATAGCTCTTAGAGGATGAAGAGAAATAAGACACCACCAATACAATCCCTGACAATGTTTGAGAACCCCTTTGCGAAGTTGTTATACTACTGAAATTTATGTACAAATAGAACTCTCACGCAGGAACAATGTACTCTCTATTTTATTTCTTAAATTGATATCTTGTTATACATGTAAAGAGAAAGGTAGTCTTTTATTACACAATATGATGTCCTAGAAGGGATCTCATCTTAGTGTACTCTCAGTACCCATGCAACTCCTTGATGATTGATTCTTCATGATGGGCCTTGACATGACCCACAGGCGTTGTTGAAATTTTTAAAATATATGCTTTTACCCTAGAACTGCCTCTTTTATGGCTTGTTGGATGCCATGTTGTTGGAAAACAAAATATAAATTTTCCTTGATGCTTTAATGGTAACCTAGGGTGTATATGACACATTTTCCCAATATAGGGTGTAAATGAAACATCTTCCTAATGTTATGATGTTATGTTTCATTCAAATTAGGTTACATACCTAAAAATAATCCATCTAGACTTAAAAAGGACATTTTAATGACCTTTCTTGTTTTATACATAACTTTCCCATGTTGTTGATTGGACTTTTTATGATGTTCCATGACTATCATATGAAGAGAGAGAATTATATCCTTGGAAGTAGCATTTGAGCCTTTATTAGGGTAAGGCCTCCTTATGGCTAAAAATGACATTTTTTCTATGAATGGACACCTTGAAGGATTTGTGAACTCCCTGTTATTTATATGGTTATCTATACTTTTACTTTATTATCACATTCTTATATATATATACTTCCTTGATGGTGAATGTGAAAATTCCTATATGAGCTTGACCTTTTGTGGCCTTAAATGATTAGTTTGTGCCGTATATTGATACTTCTAAACAAAAAAAGATATTTTTATATCTTCTATGTTTTGCTTATAATTCACTTGTGTTCAATGACGAGTAACACACATACATGCACGCATGCACACACGCACACACGCACACGCACACGCACAAAGAATCACACCCAAACACCCACACCCACACACACACAAGCACACGAGCACGCACGCACACACATTATATATATATATATATATATATATATATATATATATATATATATATATATATATATATATATATATATAAATTACTCGTGCGAGTAGCTAAGGTTTTGCTGTGCTACAACTTGAAAAGTAACTATTTGGTTAGAAAAGTAACTCATAAAAACTTACTATATTGTTGAAAAAATAACAATACAACTAAAAAGGTAAAATAGACAGAGTACACAATAAATTGTTAGTTACATATTTGTTGTAGAAATTTTACTGTGTATTCTGCCCCATCTTTACTTTTTAAACAAAATAGTTACTTCTCTATAAACATAGTTATTTTTATATCCAGATAGTTACATCTCAGACCAAATAGTTACTTTTCAGCCTACCCAGATGCAAAATCTTAATTACCCGCATGGGCAACAAATAAGCCCCCCTCCTCTTATATATGTCTAAAGGGAAACCTACATGAGTATAATCATTTATGACAAGGGTCCAAGTAGAAAAGTAAGAATAAGGTGACTATGTTAATCAGATGTGTACTTTTAATATATGATGACAATCTTACATGAATAACACCTAAGAAAATATTCCTCCTCTTTATTTGAATATCTATGCTTTCTCCTATTCTCTTCTACTATAATATGAATGGTGTTTCTAAGTATAATATTAAAGTTTTTTTTGGAAATAGGTAAATATATTGCCAAAAGGTAGTATAGTCAAGCTATAAAGTACAAGAGCAAGCTACAAAAGATACATGGTCTATCTACAAAATACCCCAGTATGGTTTAGCTATGGGATTAAGGCCATTCTCAAGGCCTTTAGCCTTGACAACATTAAAAATGTCTCTGTTAACTAAAACAAACACATCGTTACTAGGTTGTCGACCATGGTTAATATTGTTCCTCTCTTTCCAAATATTAAAGCAAATACTAGAAAAACAAAGCCCGGCAAAGGCCATCTCCTTCTTGTTCACACACTTTAACTTGATGAAATCAATCAGCTCGGTGATGCTTCTGGCCGTAAGGTTGCCCCACCCATTCTTCAGTGCCATCAAAGCCCATAGCCTAAAGACTTTGATGCAACCAAAAAATAGATGTTCATGAGTTTCAGGCTCATCACAAAAAGTACATTTGGGGCTGGTAGGGAGCCCCCATCTAATAAGTCTGTCCTTGGTAAGATGCTTCCGAAGGATCACCTTATATCTGGCTAAGATCCATTTGGGAATGTGACCCTTGCCCCATAGCAGATCAAACCAGGGAACAACTGGACCTGTAGGGGAGTGGATCCATGGTCTCTACCCATTAAGCATGAGGAGACCGTCGCTATCCACACTGTACATATGGCTGACCTGGTTCCATGTCCTACACATCAGGACCTAGGTTCTGGAACTGTGGACATGGGAAATAGGGACCTCACCATACCGCAATCTTAGCCAGTTGGCCCATACATTGCCTTTGACAGTGATCAACCTATCCAGTCTTCTAGCTTGGCTGTCCTCAACTATCTCTTACACTTTCTTGATGTTGAGACCTCCGTTCTGTAGATATTTTGTAATGGTATCCCATTTCACAGCATGTAACTTACCTCCCCACAAGAAATTGTTAATTTTCTTAGTAATATTATTAGTGATGTGTTTAGGGAGGTTATAGACCTCACTCTAGTACCAGACTTTACTTAGGAGGACAGATTTGATAAGCAACAGGCGACCAACCATGGACATATGAATCCCACTCCAACCACCTATTTTAGCCACGATCTTGTCAAGAAAAATAGAGTAATCCTTGGAGACGCCTCTACCACCAGCGATAGAGCCCCAAGGTATAGCAACGGTGGATAAGTAAGTTGACTATAATCAAGGTTAATCACATGTTTCCAGTTAAAATTGCATGGTTGATGTCTCTTATTGGTTCTAACAACATAAACTAAATATACCCCATGACTCCACAAGACAAATTATAATATAACATGCCTATAAGAAAAATTGGACATCTTCATGCTGTCAAATTATGATGTGTAAAAAGTGTAATCACACTACAAACCATAGAGCTGATATGAGAAAATTACATAGTTATTTATTTTGATTTTTTAGAAAAATGAATCAACCTAAAATTGTTACAAGATTTCATATAACAAATTCATGGCATGGTTGTGAAATTGGTCTATAAATTAAACAATGTGTATATTTGAAGTCATAGGAACTGCAATTACTGAGAAAAAAATATACATTAACAAAACTTAGGGAGGATTTACAGCAATAAAAACCTTTCTCTTTGAAAAGGAAGACTATAATTGATTCTAGATATACTAAGTATTTTCCCTCCTCATTTACAACCACTTTTACTTTTGTTACTAGGGAGTGAATAATTCTAACACACTTTGGAAATAATTCCATGTGGTGATGTTTGATATCTTGATCATTTAACCTCCAAATAAACATTACTAAAATTGTATAGATTCTGATTCCATTCTAAAGTCAATATTAACCCAAGATCACTTATAAATAGTGAAAATTAATGAACAAAATGTATATGACATAATTTTATCATTTTAGTTCCTGTTTTAAAACAAATTGAAGGCAAAAATCCTAACTCAAGGCAATCAAGGATTTTGTCTACACAAATCCACAATTGATATATAACATGTTAAGCAATCAATTAACAAAATAAGTGTGATTTTTACACTAATTTGAAAAAAGCACACTAATCAGCACAAAGATGTAGATTAAAGGTTAATAGGGGTTTTGGATTTGACAGATCACCATTCCTTTAAGGATTTCACCTCAAATCCAAGAGAAGTATGAAAGATAATATAAAATCTAGATTCAATAATAAATTCACATTAAATATAAAAAATTGAACTTAGCATCTTTTAACAAACAATTACCTACTAAGTAGGGGCAAGGTCATTACAATAGTAGCGAGTAAAAGGATCACACAAGAGGCTAAAAACATCAAGTAGAATTGAAAAAACCTCAAGAAGATGAAGAAAGAGAGACAAATATAACTTAGAATTTTCATTTGGTAATGCTATAGGATGTTAGTCACTTGGTGGTATCTCTACCTATCCTTATATATTAGTTTTAGATCATGCAACACTAGGTGAAAATTCTGCATAACACTACTTTCGCCAACATACATGGTGAAGACTACTAGGATAACCTGCTAAGGTTTGTGGATAAATGTGCAATGGAAAACTAGAAACAAGTTTTAGACAACACCATCAAATTGTGTCTCTTTGGAGGATGTTACTAATATTACATATGCCTTGTATTGTACCTTACATGATTTACAAATGTGAAAAGGACCTTATCAATTGGAAAATACATAATTCCCTAGATAAGTTCCTTCACATAGGCCCAGGCTAAAAATTATGTCTCTTCAATATACACTACAAGGCAGGGCCTACAGTTAGTAAAATTCATTGACAGGGGAGTCAATAACCATGTGGGATAAACTCTAGAACAAATTCCTATATAAATTTTACTCTCTCTCATTTATTTAATCAAGGGTCAGATTACCCAGTGTACACAGGCCCCAATTGACCCTCTAATGAATCCTTGGAGAGGTATAACGAACTCCTCATATGGCCCCCACCTCAACATTTCAAAAAATCATCACACAGAGTTCTTTTTTAGAGGTGAGAATGATGATATCAAGAAATAATTAGATTCCTCACTAGGAGAAAATTTCATGTGTCACAGTTATGATATCAACTGCAAGATTGTGAGTCTAGAGACAAATAACCAACTAAATTGGGACATGTACATTTGCAAGGGAGTATCAAAAGTGGATATGGATGAAGATAGTTAAGAGCTAAAGTCCATTACATAAACTATTAAAGCCTTGGAACTTAAGTAGGATATACTATAAACCTCCTTTAATGCATATTAAAAGAGATGTATGTTCCATCATCAACAACATGTCAAAATGGCACAACCATTCTATGAGGTGTGGAAATTTGCTAAGAGTTACACATCTAGTTGTCAGTTTTGTATGATGTGATGGTGAACAATTATAAAAGTAGGGTAATTACAATCAAGAAGAAGACTTAAGATTCATTCATGGAATTCTAGGTCAAAACTACTATAATCAAACAAAAATACAAACCATCCAAGTTTATAGTATGGGAATCCATTATCAGAAAAATGTTTAGAATAGCTAAAACATGATAGGAATCTTGGTCATGGTCTCCTATAATTAAAAAAATGAGGGAACAAAATAATTTCAATGAAGGAAATTTAATAGGATGTTTGGAATATGAATTACAACTAGGGACCACAGTTGAGTGTCAATCAAGGTCCTCAATGACATCAAAGAAGTTGGTAGGAGAATACATATGATGATACATTTTCATTTACTAAAAGAATGCTACAAGAGAAAAAAAATCACCAACCAACTACTCACAAAAAGGTTGTCGACTCCTAGTTGGCCAAGCTCACAGTTGCCATATGCCTACCTGCCTACTAGTTTTTACATAGGGAAACCTGATAAATAACCCAAATCACCTAAAGAAGTTAACGGTAGTAGCCACATGTGTAGGATAAATCTTCCCTAAGCTGAGTCATCTAGGGATGCAAATTCTTTTTGCATAAGTTCTTCCTCCTCACTTCCTCATCTTCTACTTCCAGGTCAAAAATAAATAGGCCAATCTTAGAGGGAACACCCCCCTTAGATGTAGAGCCCAAAAACGTGTGCCTTGTAGATGATGCCATTCAGCATGATGGTCAAAACGTACAACACCAGGAGATGTAGGAGAATATTATTTAGAAGATATTCATCCCATGTTCACTCATCTTTAATGAGGATTCCACATAAATTGTTTGGTTTGTAGTTAGGGAGAGATGAATAAAGCAGAGTCGTAACCATTGCACTTAACACACTTGTCTCTTTTCTGCTCATCTCCTAAGGGTTTCCTCTTCTTATCAAACTCCCTAGGTTGAAACCCTGGGTATGACTCCATGACCAAAGCTTTATCGACCATCTACTGAAAGGTCAAGGGTTGTTGTCGGATAAGAGTATGACCCACATTTTAGTTGAGTCCTTAAAGGAATAAGTCCACCCTACATTCCTCACCCAAACCTACTGCATAACGTTCCAATAGTAGAAACTTTTTACAAATGTAGAAATGGATAAAGAACCTTGCTTCAAGATGTATAACTCTGTTTCTTTCTTCTTTAGGGAAGCAACACAGATATACTTCCCATGAAAAAGCACCTAGAATTGCTCCTAGGACATGTTAGAGATATCACGTGTCCTTCCTATCTCATCCCACCAAACTCAAGCGGGTCCATCCAAAACATATGAAGCAAACCTAACCTTCAGGTGGGGAGGAGAAGCCATACCATCAAAGGTCCTCTCTACGGCTAAAACCCAATCATCCGCTTTATTGATCGTCTCTATTTCACCTTCACCCTTGAAGGAGGGTGGTTGCATCTTCATGAAATCCATGATCAAGAACTCCTTAGGCTTTTCATGCATAGACAAGTCTTTCATCTTCCCCACCATGGAAGTCGAAAAAAGTTGTCAAAACATGGCCAACTCTTGCTATGGAGTTATAACTACTGTCGAGTTAGCAGAAAGTGGGGTCTCCTGACCAAACCTAGGGTTCTAGGGTGTCTCATAACTGTAATGGTTGTCAACAGTCGAGTTATCTCCCGCCATTAGGGTTTTTTCCCGTAAAAGGCAAGGATACTAGGTATCCGAAACCTATGGAAAAATGTATACATCCTATGGGAGACAAGGTTGAAATAGTTAGATAACCGACAAGTACAGGCTCAGATACCATGTTGTAAGGAGTGGGATCCCATAGGGATCACTCCCTACTAAAAATAAAAAGGCACATCCACAAAAAAAATTTCTTGAAAGGGATGAACCAAAATTATTTAACATGATTGTTTCATAACACAAAGTACCAACAAAATTAAAAGATGTATCTAACCATTATATAGCTTCTTATCATACTAAACTTTCACCACGTAGGGTGACATAAAGGAAAAAATAACTACATATTTAGGACTAGACGAGGACCACTTAACAACTTCAAGCAAAGTCTCCCATGAAGTCAGATACACTTGTTGTTGTACAAGTGCTCCTAGATCTCCTTCTCCTTGTCCAACACCTGGGGTTGGAAGCATACCCCACAAAAGGAAAAGAAAAGAGGATATCAACAAAAAGCTGGCATGAGCATGCTAAAATGAAATTGAGTAATATATATATATATATATAAATAAATATATATATATATATATATATATATATATATATATATATATATATATATAAGAAAAGGGGTACATCAAGTATAATAGGCTTCCCATAAAAAAGGCAAGAACTACCAAAATGGGCATAAAAGGAAAGAATCACAAACATATGATAAACGAAATACTTGCCATTAAATCAATAATAAAAGTGGTGCCACAAAAGCACTCAATATGTTTAGGGAACAAAACCCATAACAACCTGCATGTTGGTGAGATAAACATAGCTCTAGAACAACATAAATAACAAAGGAGGCCAAGCCACATCAACTTGAACCTGGTAGAGATTGGCACATAACCAAACTCCCAACATATATAAAATGTTGGGCCAAGCCTCATAAATTTGAAACCCGGGTATGGGGGTACATAACCTCCATCCCATAATAATATTAATAAGGGCACATAACCCAAAACCAATACAAATAATATTACTCTAGGGATACTGTGTCACACAACATGCTTAATGGAGAGGCAAGTAAAAAGGTATAGTTGGATTTTACAAATTAATAACCACATAAGTGATCATCATTATCATGGTGCTCAAAGTGGGCATATAACAACAAATAAGTCCAACATGCACTAAGGCATGAGGAAAAGAGTCAAGAGAATACCCAAGATCACCACAAACAAGATAGTTAACATAATCCATGATATCAAAAGATGAGAGCAATGTGTATAGGCTATTGTCCATAGGACCAAAAGAAAGAAAATGTAGGTTATTGCTCAATAATGAAGAATAGGAGATGAAAACATACCTCTCACAGAGTCTTAAAAAAACAAGATTACTTCTAGATCCAAATCTAGGTTTCCAAAGAACCTAATATCATGTATGTGTAATTAGGGTTAGAACTATATTGATAATTCAAAACCCTATAAATTGCCTTTTTATTATATGTGAATTAGGTTACCAAGACCACATCATGTTTTAGGTTATATTTTTATGAGTCCAAAACACATTTTATTATATTTTTATGACTTATAAATTATTGGTTATGGATTTTACAAGTTTTTTTATTGTTTTTATTAATCCATTCAAATCACCTCCTAAGAACATTAGATCCAGTCGATAAAACTAATACCATTAGAAAGCTTGCATTTTTCTAAATCTAACACGTATTTATTTGCATATTACTGATTTGTAAATATATAGTTATTAATTTTTGAAAATTAGCTAATAGGAAAAATAAAAAATCATTTGAAAGAGAGAGAAAGAGAGAGTGGAGTCACCATGCTGGCTTGGCCCAATTAGACCTGGCCAAGTCAGGGGTCAAAGACATGCCCTTGACTCATCCAAACCCAAAGATAAAGAAGGCAGAATGACAAAACTACCCATGGAAAGAAAAATATAGAAAGAACGATGAGGGGAGGGTATAATCATCAAAATACAAGGGACAATGTCCCCTACCTCACACACATGCCGTGGCGGCGAGTAACTTGTGGTCAAATTTGGGGCTTCCCATGAAAGTGGATCACGTGAGAAAATAATAACCGGAAAACTTAGATACCAAGTCAACGATCCTTACCACAATATTGATTGGACTCTATGAAGTATCACATCGAGGATATGGGCTACAAGGTCAGAGCTAAAAGCAATCTAGGTGGTAACAGAAAGCATAAAACGTGGAGCAATTGCCTCAGGAGGACCACTTGTTGGGGTGAGGCG